>JARVGQ010066087.1:0-11718 GCA_031762355.1 Hypsolebias martinsi | reverse complement strand
CCTAGGAGGGTTTTAGATCATACCATGGCCACTTGGCCAATCCTCTCCTTCTATTGAGGAATGGGTGAACATGTAACCACCGATCTCCACCCAACTCTGGTGGACTTTGACTGGAACATTACATAAACCTTATGTAAGTGACCCAGTTGGGCTGTTCACTTGAGATCCAGTTTAAACTGGAGTCTGGGTGTTCTATCTTCACTTGTTCTTGTGGACTTCACTCTCTGTTCTAGGAAGCAGCTTCCTGCCTTTACTCAGAATTGCCTTCGAACAGAGCGCTCCGCCTGGCTTTCAGTCTCTGACTTTAACCACCTGTGTTATTTCTCACATACAAAATTATACAGAAACAAACAATCAAATGAGCACAAGTTAATCTATTAAGAGGTTACATTTTGTCTTATTAATTCTGGTTGATAACTCTTCTCATTCTGTGCACTTTATCTAGGACACCGTTGAACTCTTTCTACACTCTGCTAAGAGCTGGCTACCTTGCAAAGAGTTACAAAGAAATAGTTCTACCTTGCAAAGAGTTACAAAGAAATAGTTATTGGTTAACCACACTTGCTTCTGTGCACTTCTCTTATCTAGGTGAACTTTGTTCCCTCATAGGTAAGCCATTTCTACCCACTGCAGAGAGCTGTCGGCCTCTCTTTGCCTGCTCTGAGGCACATTCAGACTTTAATCATTTCCTTCTATTACACATCTTAAAAGTAAAAAGATTAAACAATTTGTCAAATATTATTCATTAAACTTTTGCTCATATTACTCAGCAAGAGTACAGTTAACACATTTTAAGTGTAATGCCTGGTCTAATGTTCACAGCTGAAGCCTAAAATCTGTATGTAGCTGTGAGAGGTAAGATAAACCTTAAACTGTCTGATTTTATTAATAGAAAACTTGGCTGATCATGTAACATCATCTGGAAGCCTGGTTTTCCAACACCCCCTTCTTGAAATCAGACCTTATTCCGTATGCCTTTTACGCTCAGGCCTGAGCCAGGCCACACGATGGTCAGCCTTGTTTGATCCCAAGCCATCCTCAAAGCAGTTGAGGTCGATCTCGTCATCAAGACGAGGAGTCGGAGCTCTTGCTTCAAAGTGTCCAGGGCTTGGGTCCTCCCAGGAGTCCAGTACCGTCATTTCGTTCAGGTTCATCCTCGGCGTAAGCCGTCCTGAAGGATCATCCAACGTTGCAGTTGGCTTCCCGGGCTCCGAACTGCTCCCGGATGTTGCAGAGGGCTGATCTGGTTGAATGACAGGCTGCGGGCTTGTAGGCTTGACGGCTTGACAGGGTGAGGTCTCCTCAGTTACTGGGGACTCATCAGGGGTGAGGGGCTCATAAACTGGCCGTACATGAGGAGTGGAGGCGGGTAAGCATGGCATTTGTACCAGCTGCGGTGGTTCCAGTTCTGGGAGAGCTGCTTCCAACTGTTCAGCATGAGCCGGCACCGGGGGATTGGGCTCTTCCGGCGTCAGGACAGAGGGCTCAGAGTCTTCTGGGCTTGTTGGATCAGTGGGGACTGTGACGTTGGAACTGGGTGGTCTGGGACCAGCAGCTTTGCTATAGAAGAACTCATCGAGACAGGATTCCAAGATCTGCAGTTCAGCGCTCTCCAGAGAGAGTTCAGGGGGTTCGGAGGGAGCTGCTTCCAGCTCCATAGGCTCCACATCTGGTTGGGTCTCCACTGACAGAGGGTCAGATGGATCAATGGACGATTGCTGATGCTGGTCGGTGACTGTCAGGATGGGCGCCATAAAAACGTAGGCGATGGCTCGTCGTCCTTTGGCAGCTACCATGGCTGGTGTGGGAAACATCCGGGGGATGGTTGCTAGACCCTTATCAAAGGACGCCAGCCACTGAGGGGGCAGAGGTTCTCGGGACTCCCGCGCAACCTTGAATGAGGGACTCTGGATCAGAAGCACCCCTGTGAGCAGGTGGCAGGTCACAAACCTTGTGTCGTCAGTGAAATTTTCCCAAAGCTTCGCAATCACTGGGAAATACACAGCTTGTGACGGGATAGGCCCCAGTGGCACATAGAGGTCAGACTCCCACGCTGAGCTCCAGATAACTTTGCACGTGTGCTCCATCTCCCAACAGACATCTGCAGACGCTTGAGGGAGGCTGTCGGGCTTACCCGAGATCAGAATGCCGTGCACCGCTGCTGCGAACACCACGTTAGAGTGACAGCGTTGACACCACCAGGTTGGACCAACAGCCCAGAGATAACGGGATTCATCCAGCCCTCGACGACAATAACAAAAGGCTACCGGGGGTTCCGTCGCCACTGGCCCTTTGTCTTGTTCTTCTTGCATGGTGTTTGTCCTGCGATCCAACTTTCCTGAATCTGCGATCCTCTCGTCTTGACTTTGGTTTCTTTTCAGAGTGTTATTATCTGGAATCGGTAGTATGTGATGTGGGTTTTCCTTCTGATGATCCCGCAGTAGTTGTGGGTAATGTGCCTTTCCCACTCTTGCAATTGGTTCCTCTCTTGGGTTGTTATTACAGCGTTCCAGTCACAGTAGCCAGGCAATGCAACCCCAGAGGTGTTGAGTATCCGTATCCTCTGTATGTAACGCTGATGTATCTGTCCTTTCCTCTACCCTTTGTTATCTTGATCTTACACACTTCCCCACAAGGTGTGTCTCGGATTTCTTGAATTCTCTGATGGTCATATACTTGTTCTTCGCAGTGGCAGAGGATGATGTCCCTGTCTTTGGTTGTCACGACGAATCTATTTGGGATTGTGACAGCGTTCGTGCAGCAGATGTAGGCGATCGCCGTGGCCAGGATGTAGAATAGCGCCTGTATTCTGCTCCTCATGTTCTCTTTAAAGAGAATATACATAGTGAGAAAGTAGGGCAATGTTACAGCATCTTTATGTAGATTAACAATGTGTAACAAATGTCATGAAATAATTTTTGAACAATTCATTTATATATATACATATTTTTTTTGAAAGGTAAGACATAGTAAAAAGTAAAACATGGTAAAAATAAAACGAGAGCTACCCTCGGAGCTTATCGCTTTTCCGAAATATCCAACTTCGTGTTGCTGGACCTTATAGGCCGTCAGCTATCCGTTGCATATTTCCCAAACCGATAAGACCTCGAGTTTACAATCTTTGCAGTTCACACTCATAGCACAATGATTAACAGTAGCGTGAGCGAGGGTGGGGGTTAAGCTGTTGCTGGTTATAATGATCAATTTCTGCCATTTCTGGGGTCTTCGGAGCCCTAAACCTCGGGGGTTCGACGGCTTCCGCTGGCCTCCGGTGCAGGAGGAGTTGGATCAGGACGGGGTTTGAAGATGGCAGCATAGGTCATCATCCAGGTAACGATGGGCAGTGTGGTGCAGAGGCCGGCCCAATACAATGTAGCACAGATTCCCCACACAAGACCCCATCCGATAAGGACAGCTAGTCTAACGAGCCATCGTTTCCTAGTTCGTGGTTGCAAGGACAAAGTTTGGTGCATTAGGTGCGCCAACATTGCGATGGCTATGGCTCCTTCCATTACTGTTGTTATTAATCTCCCGGCTGTGCCCCCACAACGTGTAGCTAGTATGGGCACCGGGGTGAGGGCAGCTACACACTCGAGACCTACAACAACAGAATCTATCACTAGCCATACCGTAATCACTGCTTTCTGCTGAAGGGTGAGTTTAATCCTTCCCAGTAGATATGTAAGAAACAAGTGGGGTGACACATCAGGTCTTCTAAGTATAATGTGGGTCACGGCCATCCTGACGTAAGCCTGGAGGGCCACCGGAATGCGCACTAATCGTACTGCACTCCAGTTTCCCATGTGACAATAGCACATCCAAGCAACAACTATTAGGAAGTGTTCTACACCACTTCCATGAAAGTAGGTAGGACACTGCTGCCTTACTGCTGGATTGGGTGTCGTGGTGAGGTAAAACCTCCATTTTGTTATACTCACATCTGTTGTTGTAGCACCTGTTGTGTCGCCGCCCTGGTTGTCCATGTGTTCCTTGCCTTTTAGAAAGTTCTTAAGTATCTCGTCCTGAGTTGTTTTTCCTGCTGCTCCGGGGCGTAAAAGGGGCCTCTCATTTAACTGTGTCAGCCTTTAAGCTGGGCCAGCGCCCAGTTCTGGTGGCGGGGCATATTGTCCCTCCCCTTTTGGCGGCAAACAGCTCTGAGCCCTTCTTGCAAGAGTATACGTCCTAATATGGTAATAGCTATCACTCCAGCTAGGCCTAGCAAATAAGGCCAAATCTGAAGGAAAAGCCCAACCACCCAACCTTCAACTGCCTTTCTGCCTTCTTTAACTACTTCAGTTACTCCATTTACTACTTCTGTTACCTTGCCGCCCACGGTGTAACTAACAGTCTCATACCAAGCACAAGTATGTGCGTTTTCATCTTCACCGCATTGCTTCCAGCTCTCTTCTGGATATTGACATGTAAGATTGGAGTAGATTCTATTTGGGCCTACCCATTCATAGCCTCGTATCTCATCACCTAGACAAAGGTGTCGTCTTACTGCGTGACCTTCTGCTAGGGCTATCATAGAATCTGAGACAAAGGGGACTATCACACCCTGAATGTGCTTCCTGGTTTGAAGCTTATGCCCTAATATGGCGTTGGCGCAAGTTGGGCCTTCGGGTACAGACCTTTTCCACGTATTGTTGTAATTTTTCCACACTGCTTCAGTTGCGTGTGTGGCACATTCTGTTCCATAATAGTTCTGGCAGTAACTCTCCCCACCCGGTATCTCACTACAGGGCCTGCGAGCTAAAATGGTACACTCCGTCTGCTTTTCATTGCATATCATATGCCATGGTCTGGGACTAACATATTTGTCTGGTCTATACAAAGCACTTGACCATATATCCTGCTCTTTGGAATAAACGATGGCTAAAAACTGGTACTTAGTCCAATAGTTAGATGTAAGATGCAAGCACGGGACCACCCACTCTCTGATTTCTTCTTTCTGAAATCCCCACCACGTGTGGGAATTATCTCTATGGTGATACTCCTGCTAAGCGTGAAGCAATATTTTGACGGTCTGCATTCTGTGTAACTCTGTGCAATCATAGCGCCATGTAGACATGACAGCGACCTCTGTTTCCCATAATCTGCATCTAGGTTATGCTCCACTACTCTCCCACACAGAATTGTTAAGACTAAGGAATATTCCCTTAACTACACATTTGTCTATTTTGTCAAAATCACCCTTAGGTGCATCAAAAAGATCAATTGGTTTTGGTAATTTTTGCACGTACATATCAGAATGATATGGCCCCACAATGCCTGCATGAGTCCTGGTGTACCCCTCCACGAAGTCACCTTCGAAGTGGGGTAGCTCAGGAGAAATCCAAACCCACGGCAGCGTTAAATCCAACCAATCTTCATGCCAGGCGTTAGCCGGATGAAATATAGCTGCCCAGCTCCAATAATTATAACGTAGATTTTTTACTGGAGTTATTGGTAAATAATTTTGACGTTTGCACTCACCATACAGGTTCCAAAAACAAATTGGGAGTTTCTTTAACTTATCTTCTATACACCGGTCTAGCTCAGCCTGTGGCATTCGACACAGCGGGTCCCAAACATAGACAGCTCCGCCTTGTGTGACACTGTCATACCGTCGCATACATCTTCTGGGGGTTTTTTGGAGCCGGTGAATGCGTCGGTCGTTGGTGGGGCTTCCATTCAGTAGCATTAATTCTGCTTTTCTTTTCGTGTTTTACTGAGTGGATCGTCTTAACTTTGGTCGAAGTCCGATTATCGACTGTGTGGTTCCTCCAAGTGAGTGGGGGGAATCAGGTCACAGTCCAGATGAATATTACCCCAAAACTCTTGGCGAGGGAGAATCGCTTGGCAGCTGTCGTCCTTCGGTGGAGCAGGGAAAATGACTTCATGGTCCCAGTACCCTTGGCGTGGTAATCCCATGAATGGACGACAGCCCCAGTCACAATGCCATTCTGGAGAATCTTTGTCTGGGTGGATCCAATTACATCTTGTTGTCCTGCTGACTTGTTCATTTAACACTGCTATCCAGACAACAACACCGTCTGGCAGCAGCATTAAGTTAGTGATGACCCAAGGGGGTCGGTCAACTCCGGTCAAGTTCTCAGCTGCTACAGCCGAGTCCCATTCAGGAGTATCGCTCAACTTTCTCTTCCAGGCTTGATAACCTGCTCGTTTCACTTTACTCCAAGTCACATTTTGGTCTTTGATGGTCTCATTCTGTTTCCTTGGCAGAAAAATGTTCTTTGATGTAGTGTCCCAGCAGGTCATGTTCACATACTTAGATCTCCCGTGGGAGACCATTACATGTGTCAGGCTCCATGGTCTAACTCCAGCTTGATACAAAATAACCAACAACATTGCTAAGCATATTAACACTACGAACACCCGCAGCAGGGTTTGTGGACAGGTTGTTTTATCCAAAATAGTAATCCTTGAACAGTCCTTAATTCGGTTTGGGGTCGCTTCATCATCATAATCAGAATCATCGCTGCTGGAGTTGTAGCCGCTTTGGTCTTCCCTTCGCAGAGGTATCATTCCAGCCAGGGGTCCTTGCGTCTTTTTGCTCGGAGCTTTCTCTCTGTGTGTTTGTCAACTGTGGTTACTCGTCCTCTGAGGAGCTCCAAATAAAGTGGGGAGGGGTGTGGTAATCCCGACTGAAGTCCTTTCCACACCCATCTCCACTACGTCACCAGCCACTTCCTGGACTTGAAACGAGGTCCACATGCATTCCATGTTAATTTAAGGAGGTTTGCCAATCCAACTTCTCTTCCTCTTCGGCTCGTGTGAGGTGCTTTTGGTAAAGTCCGTCAAAAGAGCCAATTTCCGCTATTGTTGTCACTAGGGTTATCAGAGATTGGCCCTTGTGTACCACTTGCACCCTATAACCCAGTCTTGCTTGTGAGTTTACACAGCGGTGGTAGGGAGTTGTCAGGCGATCCTCCACCACTCGTAAGGGCAATCGTTGATTTTCCAGGATGTACGTATCTCTCTGGCTTGTGTATCTTCTTGTTGATGGCTCTCACCATCGGCGAGCTTGTAGTCCAAATAATCACTCCTACTATCGAGACTTCGACAAATTGGCTTTGGTATGGTTCACGGTAGTTTGGTCCCCACCTTATTTTAAGTTCTATTCCAGCCACATTTAGGTAGATTACATTAAAGATCCACGGGGGTGTGGATGGGTAAGACAGAGTTAAGGTTCTGTAGTGGGGAATGTATGCTGCATTTGCATGCACTTCTAATGGGGTTCGTCCAAGCGAGGCTTTCTGTTATATTTAGTGTTATCATAGAAATAATTCTTTGTGTAGTTCTTCCACATGGAAAAGTCTTGTTTAGGTCTATCGAGCCATGTTATATCATTTGCTGTTGCTATCACTGGTATTTTTGGGCATTTTTGATTAAGTCGGATCAACATGTTATGTTCAGCGATGCTGATCAACTTTGAGGATACAATATCTTCCTTCTTTATGTTCTTCATCCTTTCTGGTCTGCCGGTTAGGGTAAGATTAGACAAGTCCGCGCTGAGTATTTCTTCCTAGGATAGGCCAGGTGCATGGGGGTTTTGTGTTCGGTCTCCTCTGGGGTTCTGTTTGTCACACGTCCTTTATAGAGTTCCACGCTGAGGCGTGATGGGTGGTGCAAATCGGGTCGTAATCCTCGCCACACCCACTTCCACTGTTGGACTGCCCACTTTGCCAGTTCGGGCGATGGGCCCTCTTCGAGTTCCAGTGGGTCTTCGATGATCAAGCTTTCTCCGTTGCAGTATCTTTCAAATCGTTCTGCCCTTTCCCAGTTGGCGAGTTCTTTTCTTTCATCCCTATACTCCTCATAGCGTCCACCTATTTTCACCAATGCTGTGATTATACAGACCAGCGGATGTCCTCTATAAGACACTTTTAGCCTGTCCGCCGCTCACGGTGGGTATGGACTCCACTCGTCGACGGGTGACTGGATTCGGTCATGTAACATTCGTAGGGGTAGGTGGGTATTTTCAATCACTACCCGCTTGGGATCTGCTATTCTTTTGTTGATCTTTGCTCTCAGGGTCTGGCTTGTGGTCCAGGCCTGCAGCACCCCTATGGAGATTTCACAGTATTCTGATTGGTGTGGTTCTGCATAATTGGGACCCCATTTAACTGTGATTTTGATTCCTTGTATCGTTAATTGCACCACATTGAAGAGCCATGGCGTACCCATGGGGCTGGAGTCACATGGGACCCCGTGTACCTCACTTAGCACAATGAAGCTGAGGCGTTTTTAGTTGGCTCGGGTAAGGTCCAGTTCTCTCCATGCCCTTATTTGGGAATTATAATAACATTTGGCAGAATCTCAGCGTCTCGAAAAGTCTCTTCTGGGTCTGTCCAATCTTACCAGCTTTCCGAGCAAGAGTAGAGCAGGTTCATATGGCCCAGTCCCAGATCGTTGGACCAACAGGCTCTACACTTCTTCCTCGTCCGCTTGGTACAAGGTGTTGTTGTTGGTGTTTGCCTGCAGCCATTCTGGTAAAGCTAATATGGCCCTGGTTTCAGTGTGAAAGGCCTCGACTGCTAGTATCAATTTTATGTTGCCTCTTCCTCTCTAAATGTGGCTTGGGCATTTTATGATTCCATTTTGTGGTGTTTTACCTTTGGTTCCACGATGACTCTTGTTGATGAGTTTAGCGCCCCGTCGTTTGTTTCTTATTTGTCCGCTTGTGGTCTTGTGCACTTCCATTTTCCACGGAATGTTCTGCTGGCCCAGATCTTTAATCCTCTGCGTCTTTTGTCAGCTTTATCTGGTTGAGGTTCGATCGGACGGATTGTGGCTCCAACAGAGTATACTCCTTTGTATGGGGCTGTTATCATTTGTATGGAAACTTCAACCTTCTGGGTGGAGTCAGGTTTTAGGGGAGTTTTTACTCGGTGTGCAGCTGTTCCGAGTATCTGCAGCGCTCCGTGTCTCTCCCAGTTCTCTGGGGCTACTAGATATTCTGCAGTTTTTTCTTTTGGTCTAGCTCCTTGCACTGCCCATGCATCTATGCTAGTGGTGTAACAATATAAATTGGAGTTTCTAACTCCTGCCTCTCGGGGGACATCAGGTAGGTCCACTAGTGGGATGTCTGTGTTTAAAATTACCTCTGCAATTAACTGAGCCCACGTTGTCAATTCCCAGGGTCCTCTCCAACCTCCTTTCTGGGCTTCGTCCTCTGTGTCGTCAGGTAGTTGACTCACCTCTTCGCCCTCTGGTTTTGACGGGTCTCGGAAAAAGACCAGCGGATATTGGTTAGTACCGAGGGGAGCATGCCTTACTCTTCCTATTGAGGGATCGTAAGGCCAAGCTTGCTGTACAGATTGCTCGAGCAAATCTTTAGGGTTCAATTTTTCCCCTTCTTGTTCATTTTTCTCTCTCCCCTCTAGTCCTCCTTTTCCTGGGTATAGAAGAGGGGTTGATGGTGTTGCATTTGGCCCTTGGTCATACTGCTGCATCCTGGTTGGGGTCTCAAACTGTCCTGCGTCTACCTGAGTTTTGAATGATTTTAGAGGGTCGTACAATCTTCTCACCTGCCAACCCTTTGCCCTTTCTGAATGCAATAGTCGACCTCTCTCCATCTGCCTATCACAGACGTGGCAGTAGTTAATGTCTGCTCCGTCCCATTTACAAGCACAGTCTATTAGGTCTTTGTTATCTAGATCCCACTGAGTGATAATAATTGTTCGGGGTAGAACAGCAATTCTACATTCCGCACAAATGAAAGCATCCATCACCTTTACAGGTTTTATCTGCAGATGTTGAACATCTCGTTTATCCGCCTCAGGCTGGAGAGGCTTCTTTCTCCCTGGTCCTTTCCACACCAGGGGCAAACCACTGGGTTTCAAGCAGATTGCACAGTGGTTTTCTATTTTGTTCCACTTGATCATTTCACTCTCTTGCGACAGGAATCCTTTTTTAGCATATTCCAAGTTCAGTTCCATGTTCAGGGCCCTGCCTGCCCAGAGTCCTGAGGTCGTTCTTCGTAAAATAACTCCCCCCCCTAATAGTGGCCATTCTAAGATACGGGAGCATGGTGCTTGGTTCTATGGCCATGATCCAGTTTCTGGTTTCAACTAGCTAGGAATTGGTATCAGTTGCTCTATTCCTTGGATCCCTTTCTTTTCTAACTCAACTGTGTTTTTATCCAACACTCTTCTCACCTTGTCTGTGGTGTTGTATTTAGGCCTCACTGTAACTCCTGAGGCGTGATCTTGTGCTCTGACCCACACTTTCTGCCCCACCTTGAATGAGATGTCAGGGTCTTGCTGTTCCTCTTTGTCTTGGGAGCCCCGCCCAGTTTCCTGTGTAGTAAACTGTCGTTGGTTAAGCTCTTCTGAGGGGGAGGGCCTACCAGTTCAACGCCTGTCATTCAAGGCTTGTCCTATTTCCACAGTTTTAGTGCTCTATTCTCTGGTATTAGCATTCTTAGCTATCCAATTTTTGACTAAACCTATGGTTCTTTTTGCTACTCCACTGGCTTGAGGTGTGTAGGGAGGCGAATAAACACACATTACCCCAAATGTCTGGCACCAGTGATCTACCTGTGCTTTGCAGAAGTGTGTCCCGTTATCGGTTCTTAACTCTTTTGGAACGCCTAATGACCCACAGACCTGCTCCAGCATGCTAACAACACTGCTGCCATTAGCTTTCCTTGCTGGTTTCACTATCACGTAACCTGACATCGAGTCTACTAGCACTAGAAGGTAATTTTCTCCCTTCTTGCCTGTAACTCCCATGGACCCAGCTACATCCATGCACACTGAACCCCATGGTATGGTACTTTTGATAGTCTGTCCGTCCACACGGTGCCCCCGCCTGCCTGCGTTGTATTGACCACATACTTCACAGTCTTGCAGCACCTTGCGAACCTGCTTTAGGGGGACCCAGAGCTGCTGACTCTCCAATTCCTTACGTGTGGGTTGCACGCCTGCATGTCCTAGACCCTCATGCACGCCCCGTACAACCTGAACCACGTGCTCATCTGAGACCCTCCGACCCTCGGAGGTTCTGTCCACTTCTCGATCCAGACAAAAACAATTTTTCTCTGTTGAACATAACGATCTACTTCTTCGTTGCCCTGCCAGTACTTTCCTTCTCTAGTATGGGACTTATGGTGCTCTACCTCTTACTGCAGGTTTAACCTGATTTCAGCTATTTTCTTCCACAAGTCATGATGAGTCATGATGATGAGTTGCACTTTCAAATCCATTTTCTTCCCAAATGGATAAGTCCTCATTTAGAGCTTTCGCACAATAATGACTGTCGGTCACTACTTTAGCCGTTTTTATTCTCACGTGAGTTAATTCTAGCAGCCCTTCGAGTACTGCCAAAACTTCTCCTGTTTGAGCACTACCCTGAACTCTCCCCCTTCTACGGCAGCACTCGTTCCCCTGATATTTGAGGAAAAATCCCCAGTGTGCTACCTGATCTGACCCTTTCTTGGATCCGTTGGTGTAGAGTGTCCAGTCATGCTGTTTTGGTTTGTCAGGTGTATCTTTGGCCGCTTTTTTGCTCACTGGCTGTGCAGGCCCTATTTCTAAATCGGGATCTAATAGGATGGCTTCCCATCTACCCTACCTTGTGTTCGTAGCTTTGGTACTCTCTATCGTCCCTTTTCTGAGGTACTTGTGCACTTGGCTCTGTGTTACTACTTTAATGGGTTGCCCTTGAGCTAGATCTTTTAGCGTTCCCCAGTATCTAGCAAGCACTGCTAAT
>JARVGQ010066063.1:0-11732 GCA_031762355.1 Hypsolebias martinsi | reverse complement strand
GGCCAACGCCCACAGGATCCAACGCCCAGACGCTCAGACCGTCAGCTCACACGGCTCCTGCAGTCCACACGGTTCTCGGCGCGAAACCCGCACCACATCGACAACAAAGGTGAGTATAAATTCTATCCGCTTTTAATTTGCTTTTAAGAATTTGATAGTTCGAAAATTTGATTTCAAAGCTCCCGCGGAGCGCAGCGTCCGTCCACACGTTATGTTTTTGTATGCTGCTTCTGGGGTGCATATACGTGATGCCATTAAGTTCTGACCTTCGTTTATGTTTCCGTTTGAAAACGTGCGTTTAGCGCTGTTATAGGTCTTCAGTAAATATGCCAGAAAGAGGCTGAAGAGACCCAGCGACTCACTTACAGGAGCATTTAGCATTGGATTGGTTATTTGGTGACACGCCTACTGGACTGATTGACAGGTTAGCATCCTGGATCGGCTGGTGGGAAAAAAATAATAATAAAAGAGAGCTGTAAGAAAAAGTCTTATACGACTTTATTCTCGTAATTTTATGGCTTTTAATTTTTTTTTCTTAGCGTAGCCCTAAACCTCCTTCATACTGAGGAGGGGAGCAGCCGAGAGAAAAAGAAAGTCAGTATTTGCAATTTTGAGTCAACGTAAACTTTTTATTTTGCTTATGATTTTCAAGCTTTTTGCTTTCAAGAATATCCATATTACCAGGTAAAATGGAAAAAAGCTAAACACTAAAGCTAAATATAGCCAGTTACTGCCTTCAGTAGTTGACAGAATAAAAACAAAGATCTAAAATTAGGAAGGAGTTTATGTAGGCAGAAACGAGACACCAAAATACCAGGAAATTTATGTTTCCTGTATCACTAAAGAGAAGATGTTTTTTGTTTACATGTTTGAGGTTTAACGGAACTGCTTCTATAACAAATTACTCCCACAGTCACAACAGTATTCGACAGGAATAAAAAATAAAAAAATAAACCTATATGTAAAAAATTAAGCGGTCTGACACAACAGGCCACTCACACAGTGATCAGTTGGCTTCCTGTGGATTTTTCTCAACGGGTGTTTCTAAGTGTTTAAAGATCATGGAGATTAAGTTGTTTTGCCAACGCTCGAGTGTTCATGGTGACACGGCGATTCTTCCTGGCAGTCGAATTAAAACGGGTTCAGAGGTTAATGAGCTCTGACTGCAAGCATAGGCCAGGAATTCAGTTCTCTCTTGTAAATGAGTCCCCAAGGCTCAATGGGACTAACCTGTATAAATAAAGGTTGAATGAAAAAAGGAATGAGGGCTGACGATGGCAGCCAAGAGGAGTCAAAAACAAAAAGCTGTAAAAGAAGAGGAGTCGGAGAAGGGCTATGAGTACTGTCTTACATAAAAAGCCACAGTTATTTTCCACAAAACAACACAGAGAACAGTTTGCTCTGTCTTGCCTAAGGCTTAAGACCTTTAATCTATCATGCCAGAGGTTTAGTGGTGGCATCAAAGTTAAATCAATACTGCGATGGTGCAGAACCTTGTTAGTTGTGAGTGATAGTAAAGTCAAGCTGAAGCAATTCACTGACTGGGGGCCAGCTTGAGTCAAGGCACTGACATGTTAACTTCTTTTGTTGCCATTTTTAGGGAATACTTTCTCAATTTCTAGAATCTGAGTCATCTTTAGATGTTTCCAAAAAAACAGCCAGAGGCTACAAGCTTGTTCCAGTCAACGACAACATACTGGAAACTATTCTCTGTGTGGCCTGAAACACAAGCATGTTCCAGAACATCACTCTGACACTGGCTCTGCTCGTACCCGGCTCGTTTTAAACCTGGTGTGGCTCTGCCGTGTTCACTTCAAGCCCGTTTCCAGACACACAATCTCCGTGACCCTCGTCTGGAATGTACATTGACCTGGACGTCCTCCGGCTAACAGACTCCAACGTTCAAGATGTCCAGTAGGGGAAATACTAGCGTGAGACCATTGTTGGAGAGTGAATACTGAATCTGCAGATCGTTTCTTAGCTGGGAACAGCAGCTGAACCTTGACACAGTTCTCAGAAGTAAGGAAGACGTGTCAAGAATTCAAATACGCCTCCTCTCAGAATAGTTCACTGTGGTTGCTACAATGCTTAGTGAAGGGGGCATTTTTAAAGTTTCCAATTCAGTTCAAAATACTTTTATTAATCCAAAAGGGAAATTAAATGTTGTTGTAACTCATCATCCTGGTTTCATTAACCTACTAGGACCTGGCATCCACATATTCAAGAGTCTGGGTCTTAGGAGGTTAAGTAGTTGTTGAAGAGGATGCTGAGGGTTGTCTATAATGTTCTTCATTTTTCGAAGAATCCTTCTTTGAATAATCATCTCCAAAGGTTCTAGAGGAGTCCCCAGAACTGAGCCACCCTTCTTTGTGAGCTTGTTGATCTTTTTTATGTCACTTGCTGTGGTGCTGCTACCCCAGCAGCTGATGGCAGAAGAGGCAGCACTCTCTACAACAGACTTGTAGAAGATATGCAGCATCTTGCTGCAAACACTGAAGGACTCTCATCTTCCTCAAGAAGTACATTCTGCTCTGTCCCTTCTTGTAAACGGCTTCACTGTTGCGTTTCCAGCCCAGTCTGTTGTCCAGGATACAGCTATTAATGCTTAAATTTCTATTTCTTTTAATCTTTAGGCCATGGTTGCTTGTTATCCAGGGAGCGGGGCAGGATACGTCCGCCATGTTGATAACCCCAACGGTGACGGCCGCTGCATCACATGTATCTATTACCTTAACAAGAACTGGGATGTCAAGGTATGTTAGCTTGGTTTGGGTCTTAGCCATCAACATCTACTAAAAGAAGACTTTATTAAGCTTTCAGTGATACCGTTCAATGCTTTTCTTTGTCTAAGCTGTTGAAGATCAAGTTTATATAGAGTTAACTGGAGCCTAAATCTTTGGTAGCATAAAAACCAAAACCACATTCTCAACTTAAGAAGACCACGGTTCATTTCAGGACTCTAGTTGTAAATTGTGTAGTATTACCACCTCAAATATGTGACAAAGTTTTGTATATATTTGTTTTTGTAGACACAAGGAGGACTGCTGCAGATCTACCCCGAGGGCAAAAACGTGGTAGCCAACATTGAACCTTTGTTTGACCGGCTGCTCATCTTCTGGTCTGACCGCAGGAACCCGCATGAAGTCAAACCAGCCTACGCCACACGGTCAGTAACGTCAAACTGGATTTCTTTTATTTATTTATTTTTTTAATACACAGAAAAGACTGAAGCCAAATATTTTGAATGATTATTTTTCAGTAACAAAGCTACTACTTCTACAGCGTTAATAAATTACACATTACAGATGGGTTACCTCAACACTACAGGAATTCTGGGTTTGTTTTACTTCAATAAAATCTTTGTGGATTTACTTAGTATCAATTAGAATTACTAAAAAAGAAATGTTTCACCATTAAGACTTCCCTTACTTCTCTCTCTCACGTTGCTGTTTTCGTCCTATCAACAACTTTGCCAGCCGTGCTTGTGTATTTACGTATTCAATCAGTCCAAAAGCGATGAGAATAGAACCGACTGGACGGCCGTGGAACAAACCCAGGAACCAGAACAGTTGGTGTTTCCTTGATGCTGACATGAGATAGACCCTCAGAGCAGAAACGCTCTGACGTCAACAATTAAACAGCCTTGTTTTACATCATCGCAAGAAACTCTTTTATCCGCCGCGATCACGTGAAACCGAGCCTTCCTCCCCTCGTTATTCGACTGCTGGGGGGGTAGGGGTGTCCAGAGGCAGGAAGTGTGAGCTTCCTGAGGAGGTCGATGGGAGGGGGAGGAAGGTTCGATAGCAAGACTCGTGCTGGAGACGCACACACGAGACACAGGAATAAACAAACAAAGGTCCTGGGGGGATGAAAGCTGTAGAAATGAACCCTTCACTGCCCGGGACATCCAGTATCCACGACGATTACTTTAACTATGTTTCTAATTTATTGTTTCTGGACTGACTGGAAGGATCTTTTTTGCCTTAACGAGATGTTTCAAGTATTTTGACCGTTACTTTAAATCGTTCCTGTCTGAACCCAGTCATCAAGGTTCAAGGTTCTTTATTGTCATTCACATCACGTGGTAGATGAAGCGGAACCAAAGTGTGTACTCAAGGTCCCAGTTACACCCAAAATAGCAAAAATATAAAGTATGAAAAGAAACGGTATACAAGGATCTAAGACAGGGCTATTCAACTGGTGGCTCACGGGCTATTTCCGGCCCGCAGGTGACTTCATTCTGGCCCACTTAAAAAAATAATAATAATTAAAAAAAAAAAGATTCTGGGTTTTGGTTCTGTTTATTGCATTTATGATTCAATGCAATAAAATAAACAAATATAAAAGGTAGCAGATCATTGTAAACTTTGGTTTATTTACTTAATGATTTTAATTGCTGGATGTCCGGCCCCAGAGCTGCTGGCTTTCAGAAACTGTGCCCCCCACCCTGAACAGTTTTGTTGAACAGCCCTGATCTAAGATATACGCTAAACCATATGTGTCAAACTCAAGGCCCGGGGGCCAAATGTAGCCCTCGCTGAAATCTTATCTGTCCCCCAAGATGATATGTGAAACATAAAATACTTCTATCTCTTGAATTTTTTTCAGTAATCTTTTTTTTTTTTTTTTTTCAATGATGTCGAAAGCACAACAAAGAACATCAAATAAGACCAATCAAACTTTTGTTGAGGAACCTGTGACCAAGAAAAGATGTTGGGTATCTAACTTGAGTTAATGTAGATTCTGAAACTGGCCCTTGGTTTGACAAAGATTTTAATTTTGATTTTAATTTTGATCCCTTTTGTAAGTGAGTTTGACACCTCTGTGCTAAATGAACGCTAAATTATACACTAAAAGATGCTAAACACTAATAATGTAAAATAAAACTGTGTACTAAACTGCAGCTCGAACATGAGACTGCAGTGCACCCATTGTTGTTTTTTAAGCCGATCCCTGCTAAGGGTTGATGCTTTAGACAGATGTTTTTTAATTAAATAATTTTTTTTTTAACAAGATCTAGATTTAAAATAAATTGAACCAATGTAAAATGTGGAAGAAAAGACGCTCTGAATTTGTATTGTGTCTTGCAGCTATGCCATCACAGTCTGGTACTTTAATGCCAAAGAGCGGTTAGAGGCTAAAGAGAAGTACCGACTGGGTAAGTCATTTGTTTGATCAGCTGAACCTTCTCTGATCCGACGGGAGTTCATTTTGCCCGTCACTAACAGTCTCTTGTCTCTTCTTTGCACAGCTGCGGGACAAAAAGGCGTACAAGTGCCTGTCACGCCAAACAGCAGGTCGTAAAACTGATCAAGTGACCGGAGAGCGCTCTCAGAGTATACGTGCCTTCCTGAACTGCTAACCATTGCAAAGGGAGACACGGTGAAACCGTCAGCTGTCGCCGCCGCTCCACGCCGCTTCCTGCCGAGTGTCAGCCGCTCGGCTCGCGTCGCCAGCTCTGATGTAATGACTCGGGATAGCGATCAGAGACGTGGCTGGAATTAGAGAGCGCGGCGGGACTGGTCTGTACGGCAGAGGTGAGCTCAGATACAGAGACGTGGCAGAACTACGAAGACGTCCCCACTGAGTCAACCGAGAAGACAGCTACCTGAAAACTGACTCACTATAGTTTTTTTTGTTTGTTTGTTTTGCCTGATCAATTATCAGTATTGTTGTGACGTATTGACATATCAACGTTTTACTTTGCTCCGGCGTCATTTACAATGAGAACATAAGAAGGAAAAATGGCGACAGATGTGTGGGGAGGGGACAGATAGCAGAAATCAGAGCTCCCCTTATTCACATCTGGATGTGATGTGGCCCTCCCGTGTCTAAAGGTGTGGGCGTGTGTGTCTGCGTGTGAGCTGAAGATTGAAAAAAGTAGTTGGCTTATGTGGAAAGGTTATGGACAACAAACATCTTACCTGTTACCTTAGACAACCTCATTTAAGAGAAAATACGAGTCTACAAATGGATGAGCTAGTATCTTGAGTGAGGTCAGGACTAACTACTGCCATCTTAAAACTATTCATATAAGTTTCACATGAACACTGTTTTGTAAGCTTTACATTGCCTTTATACATTAGACGTTTATTTACAACATTTCTATGGTTATTAGCAAGCACAAAACGCAGCAGCAGCTAGCTGTAACGCTTCCTCTGCAGCACTTCCTGCAGGAATATTGAAATGCTGCTGCTGAATTAACCACGTTGTTCAGCAGTGTAAATGTTTATAAAATGGTGTTTTTTTCAAAGAGCTGTCTACAGCAGGTAAGATACTAATTGTTCATAGGCTTTCCACAGAATCTCACTGGTTTTGTGAAAGGAGCATATGAGCACACCACGTAGAGTCCGCTCATATTTCAGGACTTTATCCGGCTCAAAATGCAAACCCTCCAAAGTTTCAACGTTGTAGCACAAAAAAGACACTTCAGGAAAATATGAAGTATGATTTTTTTTTATTTTTTATATTGTGTTCATCAGAGTGCACGTGATGCTGACTGTGAGACTGTGTGTGTTTTTACGTTTGTATGCAGGTCTGACTGAGATGAAAAAACTGTTTATAAGCGAGCAGTGTGGACGCTGTTGAACAAACCTGCTCAAGAAAGACTTGCGCAGAAATAAAAACTCACTCGTTTTTCCCAACGGAACTTCAAACGCTGATCATCTCAGTCGGCGTGTGACCATAAAGCACAGATTTAAAGAGACACTGTGTGAACTGCTGAGTGTGTGTTTTTTATTTTGTATCTTTCGCCTGCTCACCTGTGGGATGAAGCAGAGGGTGGCAGGCCAGGCGCCTTCTCAGTGTTGGATCTGGAGCGATTTAAAACAATTTATTGTAAAGAAAAGCACTTTATTCTTAAGACGCCATGACAGAAAGATGTCTTTAAAGCTGTGGAGGAAATGCTCTTCAGTCACTAAAACTGAAGCGGCAAGAACAAATTCAAATGTTTCTTTTTTTACATATTTAATTGAAAGAAAAGTGCATGAAAACTGTAATTCATTGAAAACGACTTGAACGTCTAATTTGGCTTATTTTTATTTTTATATTTGAGTAACATTAAAATTAATTATAATCTAAATTTGGATGAGTCCATCAGAGGTTGTTATAATCACTGAAATTAGCCTTTTTCTGTAAACAAAAGGAACGTTTTGAGTTTTCAAAGCGAATGCGCTCGGAGTTGGCCGTCCCAACGCCCGTGGAGCTCAGAGAGGAAGAGAGTTATTTATAAATCTGCTGTGAGCGATGTGTGATGCCGTCCAGGACTCGAAACACGTTGAACACGTCGAGACTGCTGTACGACTGAATTTCCACCTGGCTTCAAAACCAGCGCTGAATAAAGATCATTTGATTCTCCAGCATGTGTTTGTCTTTTGTCTGTGTTGGAACTTTTCTCATGAATTTGTAGAAGTCTGTATTTTTCAGAGCTTTTTTTCCTGGCGGGAGCGCCTGACTGAATGCTGTATATGTGGAAACGGATAAAGCTCTCTGTCCTCATGACTCGTGGCGGGATGGAAACAACAGCTTTACAAGAGCAGAGTCCATCAGACGAAAGTGACGTCATCAACATGGCTCACATCAGAGTTGCATTTGGGCCTAAAAAAAACCCGACCAGTCCCCAGCAATAGCCATTTTGTCTGAGTCTGACCCGACTAAGATGCTAATTAGAGGCCCGAACACGAAAAAAAAATTGTAATTAAGCTTTTACTGCTTTTGTAAGCAAATCAGTTTGACATATTTTAAAAACGTATTTCAAAGAAAGGAAGATGGAAGATTGCTTCTTTCACCAATTGGATATTAAAATACAAAACAAATAGCCTAAATAAATCAACTCTATTAACGATAGGTTATTATACAGATGAACAAAAATATTTTTAGAGCAAAGTTATTTGGAATAATACAGAACAAGTCTGTTTTAAATGAAGCCTCTGCTCGCTTCGGTTTTTGTAGCTTCAGAATAAGAGATGTCATTTCTAACCCGAAACCCGGACCTACCTGTATTAGGGCCGGGCCATTATAATATGATTAATGGGTGGGCCGAGCTGGTCTTGGGCTTTTAATTAGGTCCGGATCAGCCGCGATCCAATTATATGATAACATGGCCTGCCATACCTCAACCAGCCGCATGCAGCCATATCTCCACAAGCTGACCGACCTTGAAAGAGCAAAAAAGTTCAGTTAAGCCTCAGATGGAACTGCACTGCCAGGAAGTGATCCGTCGCCCAAACGGACGATCATTCAGCCGCTGCGCTCAGTGGACGCGCGCGGCCGATGACCCAAAGAAGTGAGATCCCAAAGCAGACGTGTCAGAGCAGGGTCCGTGAATGCATCAGAATGCAGACAGAAACGGGGTTCAAACGTCCTTTTGCAGCCATGAAAGGACAAACACCCCCTCAGCTCCAAATCTTCTGCCCCTTTTATTCAGCTGCGCGTCCCCAACCATTAATAACCAGTTAAAAATGTAGGGAGTTTTCCGGGTTCGTACCTGTAATTACTGTTAATTCGTCGGGTCGGGTGGAGTTCTGAAATTATGACTGCAGACTGGGGTCGGGTCGGATCAGATTTTTTTGGGGCCCGAATGCAACTACTTCAGATGCTGCAACTTCCTTCACCGCAGATGACAGCAGGGTGCGGAGACGCGTGCGGCCGATGATCCGGTTGTCCATGTGAAGCTTAACTGGACTTTTTTAAAGCCTCTTTCAACCGGCCAGCCAGCGGATGCATGCGGCCGATGATCCGGTTGTCCATCTGAAGCTTAACGCAACTTTTTTGACCTCTTTCCACCAGCCGGTCAGACCTGAACATGCACCTGACCTGACACATCAGCAGGTTTCACTGTGCTGACCTTATAGAGTGAGTTCTCCTGTTTTTAGCTTTTGTTTAATACATTCCGGCTCCATTATGTCACTTGTTGTGGGTCAATTGCAAATCCTCAGATGTCTAGATAAGAGATAAGAGCAAAGGGCGGGCGGGGCCTCTTGTGCAATTAAAACCACATCAAAAGCCCAACCCGCCCCGCCCATCAAGCACATCATTTTGGCCCCGACTCGACCCGAATTTCAGGTCGGGCACAGGCTCGGGCCAGAAATCGCAGCTCTAGCTCACATCCAGGCTGTAAACATTTCCAAACACGCTTAAATGTTTTGTACATTTTTTAAATTGCTTGTTCAGGAGAATTTGACCTACAGTCTCAAAAGGCAGTCTTACGCGTTTTTCATCTTTTTCTTTGTTCTTTATAAATCGACTGTTCATCCGATTGAAAAGTGGAGGAGGCATTTTCAGCATCAGCAGGAATAACTCATAATTAAACAGAAATACAAACTTAGTCCTGATTAAGTCAAATCATACAGTTAATTTTTCCAAGATACAATAAATAGAATTAAGAGTAGATGTCAGATTTAATGCATAAGTAGAATTATAACCTCTCGCCAACAATATGTGTATTTGTTAGCAAAATATATTTTAAACCAGTGGATGGATTTGATCAAACTCTGTTAAAAAAAAAATCACGAGACATTTAGTCAACCCAGTTCAAGATGGCCGCTACAGCTAATCAACATAATCAAAATGGGTTAACTCAGCCATTTTTACAGATATGGAGATCAAATTTGGTATTGTCGTATTTCTATTTTTTACCGCCCTCTATCAGCTGTTTTTGTCTCGTCATGGAGCATCCGTCCATTTGTGTAGTGAGATGATAACTTAAAAAATAAGACTTCCATTTTGGTGTATGGCTGCATTAAAAAGGTCCCGATGGAAAATTGGGTTGCCACATCAAAATCCAAGATGGCCACTGCTGTATATGTCTGTAAATCAGCCACCCTGATTATTTGAGTAAATGCTGCTGTCTAGTTTTTATATTGCTTAAAAATAATTTGCTCAAATGACCGAGGTGTCCAAACAATTGTTGCTCTCCGTTCCTCATGCATTAACGTCACATGCAGGAATGTTCTGCGTAAATGTGCACATTTTAGCACATTTCAGTACAAAAAACAACCCATTTGCACATTTATCACATATTGCTAGATTTAAAAAAAAAATAAATGAAGTGTCATTTTACTAATAGATAGCGGCAATAAAAAAAGGCCTGCATTTAATTAACTGAAGGCCTTTATTACAAAACATTGTCACAAGTTCCTAATGCTTATTTTTACTAATAATATGTAATAATGTTTTATTAGGATCCCAGTTTGTGATTTAATTTTTCAAAGTAGGAAACTTTATTAGTCATTTCCCATAACTACACAGTCAGGATTCACATAAGCTGGTACGGTTCAAACTTTAGCAGATAAAAATGTATTTTTGTCCTAAATCACTAAACACCAAGGATTTATTACAGATGTTTAATTTATAGTTTAGTAAGGAATAGTCTTTGCATGTGGTACTTTTAAAACACTTAATGAATTGTGTTGATTTAAAGCTTCAGTGCGGCTCTGGATAAGTTTTATTTAATGAGAAAAGGAGTCATGTTGTTGGCACAAAGCGAAACAACAGGATCTAGACAGATCATGAAAGAACAACAATGCTCCACTGCACATGAAGTGAAAACTTAGAGGTTTTATAGACCGGCTGGTGAGCAAAGTGGAGACACCTGGGCAAAATGGCAGGTGGTATCAGGTGAAAGTGGGCGGGGCAAGAGGTGACACTGAGGATAACACAAAAAAAACAAACTTCATAAAACATTAGAGATATTTTATTTCCTGTGAAACTGCAGTGTGAATGTTTGTTGCAGAAGAACTTGATGAGAAACAACTGACATTAGCTAAAAACATAGCTGAAGTGGAAGAACAAGCTTAAATTAGCAGAAACAGAAAGAATGCATATTTGCTGAATTATAAATAAGCGGAAATGAGTACAAAAATTAATAAATTAGCAAAAAAAAAAAGCAACAAATTACTGAAAAGTAGCTGAAGCTTAAACTATCAAAAGGAAGCAGAAAGAGCTGAAATGAGTTTTAAAAAATGTAGAATTAGCAGAAAAAGCTCAAATTAGCATAAAACAGATAAATAGTAGCTGAAGCTTAAATTACCAAAAGGAGGCAGAAAGAGCTGAAATGAGTTTAAAAAATGTAGAATTAGCTGAAAAAGCTCAAATTAGCATAAAACAGCTAGCTGAAATAGCTGAGACTAGGCTGAAAGAAGCAAGTTGAAATTAGAAGAAATAAGTTAATGAAGCTGAAAGTAGCAGAAATTACCCTGAAAAACTTGAATTGTCCTGAAAACAGCTTAAATTAGCTAAAAAAATGCTAACAAGGTAGCTGTAAACATAAAAGAAGCTTAAATTCGCAGAAGAAAGCAGAAAAAATGCGTATGTCCAATGAGGTTGAAAGCAGAAATAAACACACATTTTTTTTTAGATTATCTGAAATTAGCCGAAAACAGATGAAAAGTAGTTAAATTAAAAAAAGGCAGAAAGAAGCATAAATTACCAGAAGGAAGTGGAGAGAGCACATTTTTGCTGAATTATGCTGAGAACAGTTTAAATGAGTGCAAAAAATGTGGAATTGGCTGAAAAAGCTCAAACTAGCAGAAAGCAGCCAAATAGTAGCTAAAATAATATAAACTACCAGAAATAAGCTGAAAGGAGCACAACAAGCTGGAATAAGCAGAACAAAGTTTGAAGAAGCCCAAAAATATCATAGTTAGCAGAAAGAATCTGAAAGGACCACAAAATAGCTGAAAAAAAAAAACAGCTGAAATGAGCTGAAAGTAGCTGAAAAATGTTTAAATTTG
>JARVGQ010066059.1:0-11733 GCA_031762355.1 Hypsolebias martinsi | reverse complement strand
TTGCCTTTTGGCAAAAAAACAAAAGAAAAGTCCAGATCAGGAATGAAGAAGGGGAATTTAATACATTGGTGTCGCATCCAAAACAGTCCGGCGCCGGGAAGTTTATTGTGCGGCACCGCGCTCGCGTACGCGGTCGTAAAATTTGAGCTTTGCGCGTACATGCCCTGAGGGGCTACGCATCTGCCTCTGCGTACGGACGGCGTAGAGCGGCGTACGGACGGCGTAGAGCGGCGTACGGCCTTACGCAGAGCTATACTGGGGGCTTTAGTAGCTGTAGTTAGTCGCTGTTAATAGTAACATTTTGACATTGCATGCTGATGAAGCCATATAATTACTGTTTTTAACGCACCTTAAATATAGTCTGCCTAAACATTTATATCTATACAGTAGTTATTTTTTCCTGGTGCAATGACAACTAGTACTTGGGAACCATCTCACTGCAATAACAACTTTCAAAGAACTTTTTTAATAGTTTACTAGCTAGCTATAAGAAAAAGTAGCTGTTATTAGTAAAATAATTGTCTGGCTCAGAATAAAAAAAAAATTTGCAGTGGTTAAAAACTTTTATACAGCACTTTAAACGATGGGCAGACAATACATTGTTTGTATTTACAATTACCAACATTCTAGCTTTATAGAAAAGGGAACATGGAACTAACTCCAAAGTGACTTTCAGAAAAACAATTTCTATCATTTTACTAAAAGCTTCAGAGAAAATTATCAATTAACAAGTGTTCTGAGGTCAATAACTTTATTCCGAGTCAAAAATGTTTTCTGTTTTTTTCACCTCTGCCACAAGAGAAAATATTGCATCGCTGCCAACTGGGAGGCCGAGGCCTCCACATGCACTGGTGTTCTCGGGTTGTTTTGTTGGTTCGCTGGTGCTTGCAGGTCACTTGACGTGACTGGAAGCCATGTTGCCCGCAGGTGGCCGTGCACTGAGTCCACGGTCCTACATGCCAATGAAGGGCGCACACATCTGTAGAACAGTTCCTCAGGGAGCTTGGCCTAAAAAGTACATTTCTGTTGAATACTTTTCACTTGAACATTAGTATAAATAACCCATGAAGCTCACATTGTTAAATCTGTGTTTACCTCTTGAATCCATGGCACACCTTGGAGGGAACTTTGGTCCCATTTGTGTCCTGGCAGTAAACATGTCGGTGATGCGTCGCCAAACTGGGACCCACACACCGTCCATGACACTAAAATGTGACAAATTATTTTATTATAGTTTTACACATGTCTATATGTGTGTATTGCTAACTTAATCAAGCACTTAATTGCACTAAAAATTTTAACAAGTCTGGGATGAGCACACTCACCGGCCCCCAAGAGGTCGTGGTCCATCTGGCACAGGGCAGAATGTTGCAAAGCCTGGTATTGGATGGTTTCCTCCCTTCTCTTTGACACTGCCTGCTTTCTACTTCTCTTGAACTGCTCTCAGGACCTCTCATGCACCGGACCCTTCTGGTCTGAGATCCACTTCCACAAGTGGCTGAGCAGGGTGACCAAGCATCCACTTGCCATCTAATCAAGCTGGAAGCAAAATAAAATTAACGATTGTCCTAAAATAAGTGTTTTACTCACTGGGTAGACTCGGGGTAGAAACTATAGATGTGATATGTAGCAGAAACAGACCTGTGGGGGCAGGCTTGTCCTCCACACAGCTCAGCTGACCGGCTGCTGTTCATCCTTTCTAAACAAGTATGACCAGTACTGTTACTGTAGACACAGCTTTGTACTTCATTATCTGTAAGTATAAATAACATATTTTCACTTCGGAGTAATCAAATGTATCCCAACTTGCCATGATGATCCACGTTTTTTTGGTGTGGTTTGAAGTTGCACTTTCTACAAATATGACAGAAAGCTCTATTTATAACGTACTCCTCTTGTAAAATTTTCCATTAATTTCTGCAGCACTCTTCCTGCAGCTCACAAACACGCCCATCACACAGACTTTGACTCAAACTGAAATAGGAAAATACATCTGGCCCACTTCAGGCACTTCTAAACCTCTTTATTCTTTCCATTTAGATTAGCAGAATGGGATACGTTGAGTCAATCTTCTTTGAAACTTTGCCTGGAACCTCTAATTGTTGCAGCATGTGGAGGAGTGCAGCACAATCAGGAAATCCACAGTGGCGGTGCTTTGATGAGCACACAGTAATTTAGTGTCTGATCTTTGCTTAGAGGAGACAAAAGGGCTGTGCAGTTCAGAGACGACCCAAGCTGTGACGTTCACCGGACATTCCCCATCACAACCATGTCTGCTTGAGTTTCTCAGCTGGAAGAATGCTTTCCTAGGCTCACTAAACTGAACTATATGTTAGGCTGATTGGTAACTCTAAATTGTCCCTAGGTGTGAGTGCAACAGGTCCCTCTTGTAAATGAGTCCCCGTGGCTCAACGAGGCTAGCCTGTATAAATAAAGGTTGAATGAATATTAAACCAGATTTAGACACACTCAACCTGATGTTAGACCAATTCTGACTTTGTCATTTTATTTTTGCTTCTGAGACTGTTTTAAGCAGTTAAAGAAATGTGTTTGGTATTTAATTATTACAAAAATTATACTAGATTTTATTATACACATTCTTTAAACAAGCTACTTTCCTAACTTTGCTAAAATTAGGTTATGATATGCTAACTGTCTTCTGGCACAAAAAGTCAGAAAAGTAGTGTGTATATTTAACTTAAAACAAATCAATACTGTACCTTAATTATTCAATTACCATATTTGACTGAACAACACAACAAAATACTTTAAATAACAGAGGAAATAAACATTTACTGTTTCTTTACTCAATTACGCTAAAGGTAGCTAAAACTATTTCTTTGTATAAAATGATCATTTTATTTTTTTAAACAAACTAATGGTGGTTTAAATCATGTGAACAGTGTGCTATCATTGGTGGTGAGAGATCTTTTTTAATTCAAAAAGGTGTACCACAAGGCTCTGTTTGTGTCCCACTTCTTTTTAGGTTTATACATTAATACTTTGCCTGATTGACTTGGTGCATGTTTATAGAGTTAAATACATAGCTAGTAGGGACATCACAACAGTTTCAACACAAGTGTCATGTTATTTGAAGTCTGTTGAAGCATAGTTTGGAAAAAGAATGGGCATTTTAAGCAAAGGTACTCTTCAAATTTTTATGTTTATATTCTACAAAGTAACAATATGGATGAACCTCACAAAATGAGCTAACTGTACAAACTTTACTTGTAATCAGCAGCCAAGATGAAATAGATGTGCTTCCAAGATCATTTTTAGCTGTACAGGTGTACAGACCCTCGTCCCCTTTCCCCGGAGCCTGGATCTTCAATGAGCCTGAAGGTAATTGGCCAATTCTGTCAGCAGAAACACAAAATACCTACTATCAGTTTTGTTATTAACTTGAAAACGAGAAGAAGAAAAAAATCAGAGTGAGTGTAATCCTTACCTTCCATCATAGCGCAACACTTTTTCATTTTTTGTCCATGTTAGAGTTGGACGAGGGTCCCCCAGAGCCTCGCACCTTAGCTCCAAAGAAGCAACAGGTTTCTGCAGCAAAACTGGCACTCCAACATCAACTACAATTTCAGACTGTGGCACTGTGCCAACCTTCTTAGGTCGCTGGATAATCACTGGTTTTCTAGCCCTGGATGTGTGGGTTTTGAGGTTCAGCTTGTAAAGGAGTAATCCTTGTGTAGAAGATTCTGCGCTGTCCAGCGAGTGGTTGGTGGATTCAGTAAGCAACTTAAGAAGCGGTTCTTCTTGTGATCCTCTAAATCCTTCAGAAAGGTTGTGCATGAGCTCATCTAGCTTGTGGCTGTCAATAGCAAGGACAGCTGGGATTGAAGATTCTGTAACTTCATCCTCAAGAGTCAGCCTGTTCATCTCCCTTGAGTAAGGTGTGTCAGCAAGATATTTTTCATTGTGTATAGATCCTTTAAGATTAAGCAAGTGCTCTATGATATCGTCATATTTGTTGAGGGTGATGGGTAGCTCCATAGATGATTCTTTGGTTGAGGTGGTTACTGGACGCTTAGCCTTTTGTCGACCACTTTCAAGAAGCCAGGAGTCTGGAACAGTCAGCTTTTGCTTATTGCCAACAATCTGCAAAACAAAATGTTCTCGTGCCTGGCCTACGATGCATGTGTAAATCCCAGTATCAGATATATGAGCCTGCTGAATCTTTAAGTATCCTTGTGATTTTATGAAAAAATGTGGGAGGTTCACCAGAGGCTTCCCATCTTTAAGCCACTGAATGTGGCTTTTGCGGAAGTGTTGGGTTGGGCAGCGAAGGATTACAGTTGTCCATGGCAGAAGGTAAGCATAACCACCAATAACAAGCTGTACCTTTTTGACCTTTCTCCACTGAATGTACACCTTCCTTTGGGTCAGTATGGTAGGATCAGGCTTCAGTGAATCTGCGGTTAAAATAGAAGAGTTTAAAGACATAAAACCAAGCATTTCTTGTCTTTTTGGACAGCTGTTGCTGGAAGACAAATGACCTAAACAGTTTCTTACTTTGACATAACTTAAGAGAGCACTGCCGGATTCTGATGGGACGGGCCATCGCAGAACAGTTCCTCGGGCTGATGGTCCGATATCGTCCACTCTCTCCTTGTTTCTTGCATACAGCTTGAAGAGTCTGAATACCATTTCCACAGCTTACCGAACACTGGATACAGACATTATTACACAAGTTTTTAAAAAATAGCACAACCTGCAGAGCAGAACTTTTAGAAACCTGGAGCAGAAAAAACTTAGCAAGGTTGAAAGGATGGGCTACCTGAGACCAGATAGTTGTGACCCACTGAGGTGGACAATCCTGCCTACCACACAAACTTAGGTTTGCAGGGCTAGGTGATGGACAAAATGAGTCAGGTAGCTCCAAGATGCTGCCATCTGCCAAACGCTGTTTGCACGACACCCGCCTCCTCTGAACTCCACCTCCACAGGTCTGTGAGCACTGCAGAGGCAACAACACTTAGGTGGCAAGAGTAATAAATACTATAATACTATAAACCTTTACAGCTGGAACCAACTCGTACAATAGCAAACACACTAATTAATGTCCTTTACCTCCCCCCAGTCACGTGCATCCCACATGGGAGGACAGTCAAAGCGGTTGCAGGCTTGGAAAGGGCTTGGCTTGGGGTTCAGACACTCTTCATCCTTCAAAACCGCCGTGTAGTTGCTGTCTCGAGAAGGCCGATGAGCGCACGCCACAGTGCGGGTCATCAGACCAACCCCACAGGTAGCAGAGCATGAACTCCACTCCCCAGTTTTCCACCTGTAAAAACAATAATGATAAAAAAAATCAAGGTCCGGTATTCACATGCGCCGTAGGTCTAAATGAAGAGCAGCCAACGGAGCTCCATCTAAATGCTTCATGTGTTCTCCTGATCTAATGGGAGGTCCTACAGTCTTATCGGTTTGCAAATTTGTGAAAATGGAATTAAAAAAAAATGTGAATAAAAGAACAAAGCGCATACAATTTCCCACAGCGCTCCATATTTAAGAAAGTCCTATTTGAATTCACTACAGTATAGTGACTCAAGGAGAACCTTGTCATGCCAAGGATTCATACAGAACATCAGCCCAACATCAAAATGATCTTTAAGGTTTGACTTTTCATTCCAACCTGAAGGAAATGGTCATTTACTGGTAGTTGCTGTGACAACTTTACTCTTAGTTCGACAGATCAAGTGATATTTCAAAACCATTAATATTTACTTAAGAATCCTGGGACAGAGGAAGAAGTGGGAATAAATCTCATTCATGGACTGGTACAAACTGAAGCTTTTGGCCGTTTCCCCTCAGAGGGAACACTATCCAGAGAGCGCCGCTTGTTATGAGGGGTGAGGTGAGGCCTCGGGGAGGACGGTAAGGGCCAAAGAAAACAAGTCTAATGCAGCATTTGTTGTGCGTGAAAACAAGACGAAAGGCCTGGAAAAACAAGCAAGGCCAGGCTGCGAGCCTCTGGATTTATGAAAACGAGCACTGACAGCATGCGTGGTGTTAACCTGAAACATGTGGCCTACCGCGATCCTTTTAGCCACCATGATCAACAACACACTGTGTCACTGTTTAATCTTCACGGTAATTTATCAGTTTTGATGGAAATACAAGGCCAAAGTGCTATAAACAAAAAAAATGTCACATTTGTAATTCCAACAGTGGAGCTTTTGTTGATTAAAATTACAATAAATTTCCTCCCCTTGACCAACACGTTGGTCCAAAACAAGCTGCCTTGTACCAAAAAGACACATCGTCACTGAATTCATTTAGACAAAAGTCAAGTTGGGTGTTGCTGCTGATACAACTAAGAACCACCACCAAGAAATGGACTTTCTGAAATTAAATAAAAATATACATTTGCAAATTTTCCACATATCAGGGTTTGGTCAATGTCATTTCCTAGGCCTGACTCAACTCTGTTGGGCCTTAACTGGACTGACTGAATTAACTTTAAATTATTTCTTGAATATAATATACTGTATTCTGTGTAAATCTTGCTGCCTTAGATGTTTTTATTCATTCAACAAGAGTAACATAAGTGATGCCTTCAAAAACACTTGTTACACTGAAGGGTTTAAATTATGTTGAAGTAAATGAATGTGGTCACATCAAATAAAATGACTCAGATCCAGCAAAGTTCTGTTCCCCTGGCTCAAAGACTGTAAGGTCCAATAAAATGATGGATCCATCAGAAAATATGGACGAATAAATGAGTGAATTTGTTTCAATGTTTTTTTTTGTTGTTGTTTATTTATCTCCATCTTCAACTGCTTATTCTTAGTCAGGTCATGGAGGCGCAGGTCCAGGAGAGAAACCCAGACATCCCTCTCCCCAGCAACGCTCTCCAGCTCCTCCTGGGGCATTCCAAGGCCAGAGAAAATACACAGTTCTTCATTATGTTCTGGGTCTGCCACGGGGTCTTCTCCCAGTGGAAGAACACTACAAATGGAGGCACTCAGGGTGCATCCTAAACATATACCAGACCACCTCAACTGCTCCTTTCACTCCAACCGAATGCTGAAGCTCTCATCCTGTCTCCAAGGCTGAGCCTGGCCTTTCTACAAAGGAATCTCATTTTGGTTACTTGTATCCGGGATCTTGTTCTTTCGGCCATGCTCCAAACCTCATGACCATAGGTGACGAGTGGAACGTCAACAGACCAGTAAATGAAGAGCTTTGCCTTTAAACTAAACTCTGTTCACCACAACTGACCGAAGCAACCCCATCATTACTTAGGATGTTTCTCATCCATCAATCCATCACTGCTAAACAAAACACCCAGATCCTTAAACTGATGATGCAGCTTTAGGACTGATACCCAGTCATTTTCACTCCTATCAGGAATTTCATCCATGTAAGTCCAGAGTGGCCCATCGTGAGTCGCACTAACAAAGACCAACATGAAAGGCTAAACTGTGTCATCTGGTCCAGTTTCTTGTTGTTATCTACCTGGATGATTGAGCTTACAACCCTTTTTCTGAACAGTTTTGGCCTTGGTTGTCCTCGGGCTGTTTCTGTGAGTAGCAAGTTGGCCTAAAACATTTGATTGCTGTACAGGATGATTGTTTTGGATGGGTGTGCTTAGCATGTGCTTCTGAGATTCCAACAGGAGGTTGGCTTGCAGTGAAGGCTACCTATGGGACAGCCGTAGAATGAGGAAGTCCTCTGGACAGGGGATAAAATGTTTCTCACTTAAAGAAACTGGTCCAGATGACACAACATAACCTTTTTTGATGTTATCTACCTGGACGATTGAGCTTACAACTAACAAACCCCTAATGTGAGGAGCGATAGTGCAATCTAAAGCTTACCTCAGCTTTATAACTCTCACTCTCTGTTCTTTGAGTTGAGAAAGCTCCTCGGATGAGAAACAGCTTCTGTTACAAAATAAAGTCCAGTTGTTTTTGTCTCAAACTTTTTTTTTTGATCCTCCAACCGAAGTATTTTATTTCATTTTTTTGTTAATTTTAAAAAGTTACATATTTGGCTGAAAGATAAACTTGTTGACAAGTTTCATCACTAAAATGTACTTTTAGTTTATTCAAACACAACATATCAGTTTTATTGTAGCTGTTTCACTAAAGAAAATGAACATTTAATTTGGCTAAAGCCCCTCATCATTTATCAACAGAACTGACGGAAACCCTTAAAGTCCTTCTGAGGAAGATTTTAATATCTGAGCCGTGCTAACCACAGACATCAGATCCTCATGGGGCAGATTGTAACCACGGTCCACAGAGTCTAATTTCCTGCTCACAGCAATGCACCCATCCATCTCTGTCACTCTTGCTTCAGTACCATTTGGACCCCAGTCGCTTAAAATGCGATTTAATCGGCTCAAGTGGTTTAATCTGCTTGAAACAATGCAGACGATTAGAAACGCCGAAACATCTGTCGTATAACAAACTATTAGTGCGAGTTCAGACGAAGGCGAGTGACTTTTTGTTTCTCATTGCATGTGTAAATAAACGGCACATAAAACCATCTGAGCTCCACATACTGAGCATTCTGGAAGGATATAAACTTGGCACGTGGTTAAAGAGCACAACCAGATTTCAATTGAAATTTTAATGTGCATTTTCTTTCTGAATGCAGCCAAAAAGACCAAAAAAAAAAAAAAATTTCTGCTCAGTTTTACGACATCCATCAAAGTCCATGTAACGTTCACGCACGAGCCGTAGAAACAGCGTTTAAATTTTAACGACGGCGATGAGGACATCTGTTTGTGGGTTCACTGTACCTCGGCGGGCAGGGCTGGCTGTTACAGTTGTGGAGGAGTTGTGGGGGCGGCGGGGAGCTCCGGCACAGGCTTTGGTCCACTGCTCTCCTGGTTTGCTTGCTCAGACAAACCACCACGGCTTCCTGCACACCTGGAGTCCAACAACACAATGGAGGCTCAAAAGACGCCCGAAGAATCAGCACTAACAGCGTTTCTGCTCAATATATTCCTCTGAATTATACTCGAACTGTGGAGTCATAGTCAAAGTATTCAAAGTGTTTTTAAAAATACAGCCTTACAGACATTTGGGCCAAAATTCTTCCACTGTGAGGCGAGAGAGAGAAGGACATCCAAAAGACAATTTAAGTTATTGCAGCTAAACGCCACTTTTACAATCTTTTCTGCTTCTGCACTTTAACTTCATTTGTGTTAAAATAAATAATGACACAATGCCGTTCATCCGAGGCTGAATTCACTTAAATTTAAAACCTATATACTCAAAAAAAAAATTAATTTACGAAATGAACGTGGCTAAAACGTGGAACAAATTTCCGACCAGTTTTATGGTTTTCTGTCAAAATGAGGCAGTTGTGAGGTTAAATCTTTAGATCTCGGTTTGGTCAACTTCATCTTTTTAGGGCTGGTTCCAGTTTTTTATCGTTTTATTTTTCACTGGCTGCCGTGAAAGGTGATCAGTGTCTGTGTTTGGTGAATCAGCGAACGTATTTCTCTGAAACAGTTGGAGGTTACAACTCAATTCAAGATGGCTGTCACAGTTACTTCATCTTAGCTAATTAAAAAAAGGCCAAACTCAGCCAGTTTGACAAATATTCAGCTACAATTTGGCGTGGTAGTAGCTGAGAGTCACTCTTAACGCAGGAGCTCTTCACATTGTGCCAGACTTTCTAAAAATTGTTGTCTGTGGTCAAAATATCAAATCAAATGTTTTCAATGAATGAATGAATGAATTATTTTTTTCGGCTGCTCCTTTCTGCAGGGTCGCCACATTGAGCAAACACAAAAGATTTGGTAAAAATTGTGAGACCGCAGCACTGACTACCGAGCCACCGCGGCCGTAAAATATCTAAACTACTTATTGAAACTTTGTAGACACAACCAGCGGAGGCGCATCTACAAAGTAATAATTTTTGGAGTCCCAAGATGGCTGCCACCGCTAACAGACATTAGCCAACACTGAAAAGGCTTTAGCTCAGTAGGTTTTACACACATTGAGCTAATATTTGGTAGTAGCTGAGAGTCATCCCTTATACATACTATGAGCTCTAAAAGACGGTTTGAGATATTTTATCAAGCAAAATTAGGTATGTTTTTTTTATTTTTCACAAAGTTTGACCTGAACTCCTTCAAGTCCGACATTTTTCAACACACGATGGTTTTAACATCAAAAGCAGCGGGTGAATTGCATTCCTTTAAATTCTTGTTCTATGTTCTAGGAATTCAAGTTCTTTGATTCTCTGTGTGAATTTAACACAAATGAGGGAAAATGGACTGACGGGATAACAAACAAACAAAAAAAGTTAATATATTGATGAGCATTTCCGCTAACAGACCACATCAGAGCTTTGTTTAAAACTTTGACACGCAGGGCGGCGGGCGATATGCATTCCTGCCAGGAACATGCTGAAAGTTTGTAGGGTGGTGTTTTAAACAAAGAGCGCTGCAGCTCTCAGCTACTACCACATCAGATATTAGCTCAGTATCTATAAAATTGTTAATTATAGACATCAGTGTGTTGGGTAAGGCTGATTAGCTTGTAGCAGCCATCTTGAATTGGGCTGACTACAAAAAAAATTGGTGCAGTGGCTCAGTTGGTAGAGCTGTTGTGTCTCTGCAAGAAGGTTGCCGGTTCAAATCCCGGTCTGGGGGGCCTTTCTGGGTGGAGTTTGCATGTTCTCGCTGTGCATGTGTAGTTTTCTCCGGGTACTCCAGTTTCCTCCCACAGACCAAAAACATGCATGTTAGACTGATTGGTAACTCTAAATTGTCTCTTGATGTGAGTGGGAGTGTGAATGGTTGTTTGTCTCTATGTGTCTCTGTGTGGACTGGAAACCTGTCCTGCCTCTCACACAGTGATGGTTGGATATGGACACCAGTGACCACAGCAACCCGAAAAAAGACAAAGTAGGTAAACAATGGATGGATAAAGTATTCAGTTTTTGTCCTTATTTATTTATTTCTCTAATATGCATTTTATGGCTGTCGTATTTCCTTGTTTTACCTTAAAATATTTAAAAAATATTGTTTTGTTTTTTATTAAGGTTTAGGGTAACCGTAACCTTAGAGAGTGGTGGCACAGAGGTTAGAGAAGGTGGGCCTGTGATCAGAAAATCGCTGGTTCAACTCCTGGTACCAACAACATCCAAATGTGGGTGGGATCAGTGAAACACCCACACCTGTCTCCAACCTCATTTGCTCCACTCTGGGCCGCATCACCACATGTGATGCTAATAACAATAAAGTCACCTTTAACCTTGATTAATGTATTGTTCTTTTATGTTGTAACATTTGGATGTAATTTACATGCATTTATTCTCCATATTTTTTGTTTGAACATATTTATTTATTTATTTATTTTAATAAGTTTATTATTAAAGTTATGTGAGCAGAATAAATAATCGAGGGCCTGACTGTAGTATTGTCTGGGTAATACTCAGGAGGTTAGGGAGGTCTGATTAGCCCATTTGATAGAGGTCTGAAAGTGTGATACAGCCTGGGAGGAAGAAAACTTTTCGTAAAACATTAAGAATGTTGCTTTATCTAACATTACACATTAATGAAGCAGAACAACAACAACAAAATAAAGGCTCAACTGAACATCAGTGTTGTTTTCGTTGACGATGACGATGACGAAATTATTTCGTTGACGCCCCCTTTTTTCATGACGATAATGAGACGGTAACGAAATAAACATGGCTCTTTAATGACTAAAACATGACGAATTGTGTGTGAGTTTTCGTTGACGAGACGAGACTGTACGA
>JARVGQ010065993.1:0-11767 GCA_031762355.1 Hypsolebias martinsi | reverse complement strand
TGTAACTGAAAAAAGGCTATTGAAAGTCAATGGGAGGTGTGACGTCACTGGGAGGTGTGACGTAAGTGCGAAACGTCATAACTCGAGACCGTCGTAACCCGAGGACTGCCTGTAATCAAAACATAGGCTCTGACTGCACTGAAGTGGTCAAGACGCATGTGGCACTAAGAGTGGTTTGACATACAGTCTATCATAAACGTCAGATAGAAAAGGCAAGGCTGTTTTTTTTTTTGGTGATATGGGATCCCCTGGTCTTTGGCAAGTGAAAAGTCGGAAGCGTGATAATGTAAGTATTGAAAAAGTAAAATGTGCAAGTAATCTTCTATGGAGTAAGGATGAAAGAGGAGGGAGATGTGACCTGTTCGTACACGGTGACGGTCTCTCTGTTTAGGAGGGTGTATGTCTGTTTGGCCTCTTCAGAACAGAGGGCCGTTGTGATGAGTCGGGTGGAGAGTGTGCGAATACAGGGAATACAACAACAACCGCAATTGATCAATATTCCAAGACAAACACCAGCAGATATTATGAGAGACATGATTAAACCTTTCCATCGACCAAACATTCTGTTCAACCAATCTGAGATGGGATTGTCTATGCCGGACGCCTCTTGCATCTCATTTGACAGAGATCTCAGGCCTTGGAGAGTGCGCGCCACTTTGCCATCTGGGGCTGTATTGTTAGGTATGAAGGTGCAGCATTGTTCACCTATCATGGAGCATACGCCTCCTTTTTCTGCTAAAATCATATCTAGGGCCATTCTGTTCTGGATTGCCATTTTGGAGGTGGGCCTAAGTTGGTCAGCTAATCCTTCTATTGCGTCTCTAGTCAGGTTGGTTAGGCGGAGAACATTATAGTGGATAAAATTTATGCGCGCAACATTCTTGTTGGTGGTGACAAGGAAAATAGCTCCTATGACTGGCAGATTTTCAAAACTAGCAGCCACAGGGTCTACAAGTTTGTACTCATCAGGAACGCCTTCAGGGACTCCTAAAGCATTTATATACAGTATGTCTGTGAGCTGTGGGTTAGATCAAAATCAACCTCATGTTTTCATCTGGACGGTGTCTTGTCGTGGGGGAGACCTATAAGTGTAAGAGGTGCTGCTAGGCGAACGAGAGCGCAGAGTCCTATGGTTTTGATTGGGATTTTAACAACCAATCTTTGGCCTCCACAGTAATAATAAAGGCCAGCTCTTGCCCATGATCCCACAGTTTGTTGTTTTTCGGTATCGGTTTTAACTGTGTCGGTAACATTACACCAATTATGATTTATTTTGCCATAATTAATTTCGGGTGAGTCTGTGATGAAGTTAAAACAGTGGTAGCCTCTTATGAGTTGGAGGGGTCGAAACAAGCCTGGATGAGTCTTGTTATGGATGGGTGGGTAGATTTCGCTCAGAGTGGTGCAATGAGGAACTGGGTCGCTAATTGTGAGTTTTAACATGCAGTTATATCTCCAAACATCATTTTTGAACAAAGCAGCAGGCTGGGTAATAAGTTTTGGTCGGGCAGCAGCGCAGGCCACACAGTTAATTAATTGGGCCTCACGAGCGAATTCTACTAGCCAGGAGAGCCATATATTGTCATCTCCTTGGCCTGTTGCTCTTTCTATAAGTTGTTCAGGTCTGAGTTTTCTGCAGTCTATGGAAACGACAGAAACGTTTGTGCCTATGAGGGTGTCAAACATAGGTGGGCTGGGAGTGGTGTTATAATCTTTCTTGGGATGGTGAAACTTAATTCTGACTAACCCAATCGGGTCACTACCCGTAAGGTCCGCTCTCAGCAGAAACAGATAGTGAAAGGTGTTCTTCGCGTTTGGGGCAACAAAATGGTCTGGGGGACCTGGCAACTTATCTAATGACAGTGTGCCGGGGTTGTTAGCTGGGTGATAGTCTCTTTGAAACTTCACCTTGTCCCACCATTTTCTGGTTGGGGCATCTAGAGCTGAGCGGGAGGGTGTCCATAAGCCTGTATAAATTGTTGTGGTGTCCCAATAACAAGAGGCCTGTCATTTACTTGGTGTCCAAAAGGTAGGCACTCTAGGTATACAGTCAGGATGGGCATTGGACTTCATGTGGAGGTCTAGGCAAAGATAAAGGTCAATACTCCGAAAGTAAGATCTATGCGTGCCACAATCAATCACATCACAAAGGTCAAACTGAAATGAAGTGGTTGTATTTATCTCATAATCAATTACTACCCCGGTTTTCCAGGTGGTGCAATGTTTGAGCACATCTCTTCTCACTCGAGAGGTTTGTGTGCAGGGTCCTTCCCCTGGAAACAAGCAAAAATGTCTACACAGGAAAATGACAGTGCATAGAATAACAGAGATTATGCTGAATGCAGCTGTGGTTTTCCATGGATGTTGAGACAGGTTCATGCTGGAGAGATTTTAACCTTGAGTAGATATGTACTACTGAGTTATTGTTAGGAAAAACCTGATTTATTTTTGTTGGTTTTGTTGCTTCAGCTCAGGGATAGTTTTCGGGTCGCCTTCAACTCCCTCGTTGCCAGAGGTACTCCAAACATGTACGTATGTTAGAGTGACTGTCTGGGCGAGGTGCTCCCTCGTTGCCAAGCTCACCGAGTGACAGCCTGGCTGCTGCACCCGCGTTGGCACCAAGCGACTCGGCTCCGATGCTTATTTCAGTCCTGATTTGTCTTGGTTCTCCTTTGTTGGTGGCTTTGTCCCCCAAAACAGCTGGCAGTGGGAGGTGTGGATCCACGTTGCACGTTCAGCGACCTTGACAGCCGTGTGGGTTGTCAGCAGCACCTGGTATGGGCCCGTCCACCTTGGGGAATTCCACCTTTTTCTCCTGAAAGATTTGATCATAACAAAGTCTCCAGGTTTTATGTCATGCAACAATTCTTGTGCTGGATGTGGCAGACCTCCTTGGACCTGTGATCTTAAGTGGCGTAATTGATTAGTGAGCTCAATGCAATAACTTAGCATATTGTGGTCACACAGATGTAACGTTGAAGTGGGGTCGGCCACTGGGCCAATCCCAAGGTTCGGGGGAGCAGCGAACAAAATCTCAAAAGGGCTGAGATTGTGTCTGTTCCTCCTTCGCATTCTCATGTACATAAGAGCAATGGGCAGACATGCAACCCAAATGAGTTGTGTTTCTTCACAAATCTTAGCCAATTTGTTTTTTTAGTGTGCAGTTTTCACGTTCCACTGCACCTCCACTCTGTGGATAGTAGCAAGATCAAAATTCAGTGTGGTGGACACTTCTTGTAGAACCTGATTTGCAAAATGAGGACCATTATCACTTGAAATACGCTGAGGTATTCCCCATCTGGAGATAACTTCCTGTAGGAGGAGTTTGGCCACTGTGTTGGCCATTTTTTTGTTGCGAACGCTTCAACCCATTTGGAAAACATGTCTACCATGACAAGACAGTATTTCTTGTTTTGTGCAGGTGTTAATTCAATAAAATCAATCATCGCGTGTTGGAAAGGTGCAACCACAGTTCTGTGTGCTCCTGGTGCAGCAGGTTTTATTGGTTGTGATATGTTATGAGCAGCACAAACAAGGCAAGATTCACAGTGTTGTACAGCTGTTTTAGAAAAATTTAAAGTAAACCAATCTGCATTAATCTGTTGTAACATCCCTCCTTTTGACGCATGATCAACAGCATGCGTCAAATAAGCAAATGAGGGAAAGAAATGTTTTGGAAGACAGGGATTACCGTTTGGACCCACCCACACTTGATTAGAGAACACAGCACCGTGTTTCTTCCATTCAGTTTTCTCAGCTGAAGTCACCATCCTCTGCATATCTGAAACTGAAAAAGAGTCAGGAGCCCCAGAAGGGGTGAGATTAGCAGCAGTAGAGGAAGTTATTGTTTTGATGGGTGTGAGTGCAGCAGCTTTGGCAGCCGTGTCTGCAAGAGCATTTCCTCTAGAAATTGGGTCAGTGTGTGAAGTGTGTGCTTGACATTTAACCACAGCTATTTTTGATGGGAGTGTAATAGCTGAAAGAAAGTTAGAAACAAGTTTGTGATGTAAAATCGGTTGTCCGTCAGAGCGTAGGAAACATCCGTGTTTCCACAGAGCTCCAAAGTCATGTACTACTCCAAAAGCGTGGTGACTATCAGTGTAAATGTTGACAGAGAGGTTTTGAGACAGGACGCATGCGCGTGTGAGTGTGATGAGTTCACATGCTTGAGCTGAGCATGGAGGAAGTGAGGAGGCTTCGATGGTTTTATCAAGTGTAACTACTGCGTAACCACTGAGGATTGCCCCAGTAGAGTCACGTGTGGATGAGCCATCAACAAAAAGTTCCCATTCAGCTTCAGGAAGTGGTTCAGTTAGTAAGTCAGGTCTGGGTGTGCAGATGACATCAAGTTCAGCCAGACAGTCATGTGGTTCCCCCTCCTCTGGTGTGGGGAGGAGGGTGGCAGGGTTCAAAAGAGTGCAGCGCTGAACAGAGATGTTAGACATGTCAAATAGAGAAGTGTGATACCTCAGCCATCTGGCTGTGGACAAATGTGAGGTTTTTTGCTCATTCAAGATTTGTGTGACAGAGTGTGGGACAAGAAGGGTCAGCTCGGAATAGCCCACAATGTCTCTGCTCGCTTGGACAGCTTTGTCTGCGGCAGCGACAGCATGCAAGCAGAGTGGAAGTCCTGCTGCGACTGGGTCAAGCTTTGCTGAAAAGTAAGCGACTGGTTTCAATCTGTCGCCATGTTTTTGTAGCAGCACAGAAGTCATGCACGCATTTCGCTCATCCACTGTCTGTGTAAACGGACGACTTGGATCTGGAATGCCAAGAGTGGGCACATTTTGTAACTGGACCTTGAGTGTTTCAAAGGCCTGTAGGGCTTCATGGGTCCAGTTTTATTTGGAGCTCATCTGGAGGCATTTTTCATGGCAGAGTTGACGCAAAGGTGTTTCAGTGTTTGCATAGTCAGGAATGAAATGTCTACAATAACCGCAAAGTCCTACAAACGACATCAACTGCTTCTTAGTGAGTGGTCTCGGGAGGTTGATTATGGCCTGGACGGGTGAATCCGCTATTTTACGTCCGTCAGCAGAGATGAGATGAACCAGAAATGTAACTGTGGTCTGCATAAACCGCAGTTTGGACAATGAGGCCTTGTGGCCCTGGTCAGCAAAAAATCTGAGCAGGCGGAGGGTTTGTTCTCTACAAGCCCGTTCGGAAGGTGTGGCCAGCAGGAGGTCATCAACATATTGTAGCAGTGCACAGTCATGTGGGAGAGAAAACTTGGCCAGGCTGTCACTTAATGCCTGGTGAAAAATGGTTAGTGACTCACAGTAACCCTGACAAAGGCGGGTGAACGTGTATTATGTCCCCTGAAACTGAAAAGCAAACCAGAATTGGCTGTCGGAATGAACTGGCACACTAAAGAATGAATTTTCTAAATCAACAACAGAGAAGTGAGTCGAAGTAGCTGAGATCTGAGAAAGGATTACATAGGGGTTGGGCACTAAAGGTACACGGGTTTGCACTGTGGCATTAACTGCTCGCAGGTCTTGGACAAAACGCCATTCATCAGGGGGAGTGGGCCTGATCTTTTTGACAGGAAAAAATAGGTGCTCTGACTGGGCTAGATGGGCATGGAATAATAACGCCTGCTTTTAGCAGTGACTGAAAAACTGGTGTGATGCCTTGCACTGCTTCGGGTTTTAGTGGGTACTGTTGAATCTGTGGTCTATAGGACGACTTAGGTGTGATGTGAATTGGGGCCTGGTCTTTTATTAGGCCCACGTCGTACTTGGTTCTGGCCCAGAGGTGTGCAGGAACCGAGGCCAAATCAGGGAAGTCCTGAGACAGAGAGGACAACGTTAGTCACATATTGTCATCAAGCATTTCCTTAGAAGGGCAGGCTGAGAATGTGTGAGTAACTGTGGCTTTGTACATGTTCAGTGAGATTGAAAAGAAAACATCACCACACGGATGCCAGTCAGTGGCCTCGTACGCCTCGCGAGCCAGTGGACCCAAGTCCTGCCATTGCTGCGTGTGGGATTTTGAATGTGAAGTGTGAGGGTGTGAGTTAGACACCGTGAAATATGGCACTTGTGAGTCATTCAGTGAGAGTAAGAGGAAACTGGTGCATGTGGACCAGCAGAGGGCTTCAGCTCTGAGTTGTGTGTGTCCACTGGTAATGAAAAGGTCCCCTAAAGGGTCATCAGGGTCTGAAGTTACATGTGCAGTGCAATGTAAGTGATCAGGAGACATAAAGTCTGCAGCTGCAGAGACTCTATTGTGCACTTCCTGCATCAGCGAGTGTGTGTCAGGCATGTCTAAAAATAGCCACACATGCACAAACAGTGCAGCAGGTCTGTGAAGAAATGTGAGTTGCTTCCTCATTTAAATGCCTGATGTTTGGCTGTACACACATGCCATTTGGATCGCAGGAGATTGTGAGGTCAAACTTAAAAATTAGATCACGTGCCAGCAGATTTATTGGACATGAGTCAGACAACAGGAATTCATGACTATGAATAGAGTCGTCGAATGGATTAACCACTGTGAGAGGAGCAGTTACTTCTGTAGGAACTGACATGCCTGATGCTCCTGTGGAATAGACAATTTTGCCAAATAATGGTGGGTCTGGCAAGCAAGCACGCTTGATTAGAGATTGAGTCGCTCCTGAGTCGACAAGGAATTGAATTCTGGTTCCTTGGACTTGCACAATGAGCAGAGGTAACTTCAAATATGCTGTTTGTGTGTATTTGAAATATGCAGGTATGACCTCAGCTGTGTATGTGGGAAGATCAGACAAAACATGTGTGTGTGTGTGAGTACTTGCTGTTTGGAGACCCCGAGTCTGTTCCTCCGGCACTAGTCAGCTGGAGTGGCATCCTCCCTGTTGACCCCATGTTCCCTGGCCCATCCCTCTTGCACCTCTGTGGTTCTGGTACGGCTGTTGTTGGAGCGGGAGTCTCGCTTCGTTATTATGAGGATGGAAGTCATGGCCTGGATATTGGGATCTTTGTTGCATGTAGTGGCGTCCTCTTGGTCACCAGTTGTTTCTTTTGCGTGGGCAGTTGCGAGCCCAGTGGTCGGGGGCACCACACAAAAAACATGGTTGTTCTACAGCTGGATGTGCTGGGTTCATCAGAGGAGGAGGAAAAGGACGTTGTTGCAGAGTCATTTTGGTTGCGGCTTGTAGGAGAGTGAGTTGGGCGTCTTCGTGTTGTTTTTACTTTTTCTTGGTGATCTGAGCTCGTTCAGCTTGGTTCCGGTTCCATGCATGTCGGACATGTCTCAACAATTCATTTAGACGGACGTCAGTTTCCCATCCGATGTCCGTGGTCGGTACTGCTTTTCGGATGGGCGGCAAAAGTCCATTCATCAATGACTGACAATAAATTGTTTCAAAAGTGGTGGCTTGTGGGGCTGTTCGCCAGTCGTTTTCGGGAACATCTATGCCAGAGTGGACTGTGAATATGGGCAACATTCTATTGGCATAGTCTTGCGGAGGCTCATCAGAATTCTGGGTCGCTTCTGAAATGGCGCTTTAGTTGGGCCGCTGTGGATACAGTTCTTTGATACGGTCAATGATTTTCCGGGTGTTGTCCCAGAATGGTGCATTGGCTACGTCGGCCGAATTTGCGGTCACCAGCCTCTGTCCCTCTGTAGCATCGAAAAGGGGTGACCCAATATTTGCGACCAAAGTAATCCCATAAACAGAAGCCAAGATCATTTTTAGCTCTGCCAGAGTGGTTCTGATGACGTTGACCATTGTGAGGAGGGCCGTGGAGAAGGCTTGACCTCCTTGAGCGATGTCTGGCAGATATTGTGATGCCATCTCGATGAGTGTGGCTTTTGGCCAAGTGCGATAGACCAATTGTGGCCCTTCCGGGCCCCCCACTTCTAACATGGGGAGTGTTTCCACATGGTTAGGTTTTGATGTTGAGTCATGTTTTTTCTTTCCTTGGAGGGCCTTTATTTCTGCTTCAAGTCTGCGCCTTTCTTCCTCCAACCTTCGTTTTTCTGCTTGTCTTTGTTTCTCTTCTTTCTGCAAGGTGAGTAGAGTTCTGGTGTTCGTACCTGAACCTGATGCGGAGGAGTCTTCGTCTCCTGTTTCGTCTGTTGAAGTTGTGGACGGTGTTGGAGTGGCTGTGGAGGATGATGATGCAGCTTAATGTGTGTTTGGTCCTGCGTAGTCATCGTCTGAGTCAGGGAAACAGACTGAAAGAACACTGTTATTCTCCGGCCAGACAGTTTTTCCTTTGGGGGGAGCGTATGGAGGTGGAGCCGTCATTGTAGTCAGGGAGGGGTAAAGCGGTGCCGAAGGAAGAGACGTGCAGGGCTCCGGTGCATGTGGGACAGAGAAAGGAGAAGAAAGAGTTATATCAATTTCATTTTTAAGTGGTTTCTTATCTGTTTGTGTTACTGTCTCTTTGCGTTTCAGAGCCTTTTGGTTTGCTTTTTCTGTTCTCTGGGTCATTTGTAAAATTTTTGACTGGGTTTTCTGAGCTTGAGCTTTAGATTCATTATTCCACAATTTAAAGGCTTGTTCATGATTCTGCATTGCCACTAACATGGTTTGGGGGATCGTTTTCCTGCTGGTCATTTTTATCTTTTGTTTCCATAATTGTTCTTCAAGTTTTTTGATTTCTTTTGGATCGAGGGGTCCATCTTTGGGGAAACCAAATTTAAAATGCCACTGAAGAACAAGACTAAGGCACCCATCCCCATGTAATCTACGCATTTGGTCTGCCTCTGGTCCACACGGAATGCAATTGACCTCTTTGCTTTTATTTCCTCCCATTCTAAAATTGTGTTGGGTCTCAGTGAAAACTCAGTTCGTTTGAACTTACAATACGAGGTTTGCAAACTTGCAATAACTCTCCTCTAATGTTTCTCAGTTTTTATGACAACCTACCCACTCAGATGTATGCACGTTCTACGTTTATCCTAGGTTTTATTCCTCAAACGTCTTTACATGTTCTACGTTTATCCTCGACCGCGTTCTAACGATTTACCCTCAGTTTTATTATCATAAAACTTACAAATGTCTGAAATCTTTTACCTTAATTTCACTTTGTCAGTCTCTCTCTCTGTCCGATGATTCTGTCGGGGTTGATCAGCCCAAACTAGACACCAGAACGTCCTCCCGCTCTGAAGGTCTATGTTGAGGGTTGGAGGAGGAAACAATTCCTGGTGACCTCTACCCCGTACTGGGTCCAGTCCGGTCAGACGGCCCTCTGCAGAATCCTGTTCGTGACGCCAGAATTGTTGTGGTTTATTGTTATTAAAAATAAGGACAGAGAGGATGAATGTCCAAAGTGAATTTATTAACAAGCTTTTATAAAAGGAGAACACAATGGATGCTCAAGCATTGAGAGAAGTTCAAGGTGTGTTCTGAAACCTAAGCGCAGGCAGTTCTCTTTTATAGAGATGCCTTTGCTCCATATCAACACCTTGTGTAATGGAAAGAAAGACAACAGATGGTATTTGACCTTTGCGGTTTAACAGTTCTATAGTTCAGCTTCGATAACACAAGAACTTCTCGCTTCCACTAAAGCGGGCAGGAACATTTTGTTTACCACATTCGTTGTTTCTGTGTCATACAGAATCTTTAAACTTTCAGTGACCTACAGGCGAGAGCAGCTGCAACAGGTTACTGGAGTGTGAAAACCACAAGTTCTTCATATGAAAACATACAGTTACATCTGCTTCAAAACACTTTTAATAAAGGGAGGAATAAGACAATAACATGTGATTAATAGAAAAAAAACAAAATTCCTTCACAATTCCTCCCTGTTGTTCCTTAAAAGGAACAAACAAACAAGAAAACAAACAGATAAATCAATGAAATAATGAATCTTTAGATATAAGGCAAAACAAGATCATATATCAATCAATAACAATAACCCTTTAAAGGGGCACAACTGTGGTAATCTTAATATGGAGAGTCACAGGCTCTGACTGCACAATCGCGATCTAGCCATATGTGTCACTTGGAAGTGGTTTGACATATGGGCTGTCATAAATGTCAGATGGAAGAGCTAAGGCTGTTTTTTCGGGTGATTTAGGATCCCCTGTTTTCTTGGCAAGCAAAAAGTAAGAAACTTTAACTCAAACAATAAAATTGATAAAAAATGTATGTACAGGTGGTGGGGTTTTTTAAGGAGTTAAGACAAAAGTAGAGGGTGATGAGACTTGCTCATAAATTGTGACAGTCTCTTTATTCAGCATGGTGTATGTTTGTTTAGCCTCTTCTGAGGAGAGGGCCGTTGTGATGAGTCGTGTAGAGAGTGTGCGGATGCAAGGAATGCAACAACAACCGCATGTGATCAATATGGCCAGGCAAACGCCAACGGACATGAGCAGGGACATAATTAGGCCTTTCCATCGTCCGAACATTCAGGCAAACCAGTCGGAGAATGGGTTGTCAATTCCGGATGCTTCTTGCATTTCGTTTGAGAGAGCTTTCAGGCCCTGAAGAGCAGGTGGCACTTTACCATCTGGGGCTGTGTTGTTGGGTATGAAAGTACAACATTGTTCGCCAAACATGGAACATACCCCACCTTTTTCGGCTAACATCATATCTAGAGCCATCCTATTCTGGATTGCCATTTTGGAGGTGGGCCTAAGTTGATCAGCTAAACCTTCTATTGCGTCCCTGGTTAGATTGGTTAGACGGAGGACATTGTAGTGGATGAAATTTATACGGGCGACGTTCTTATTTGTTGTTACAGGAAAAATAGCTCCTATGACTGTCAGGTTTTCGAAACCAGCAGCCACAGGGTCAACAAGTTTGTACTCGTCAGGAACACCTTCAGGAACCCCTACAGCATTTATGTAGGTCTGTGAGTTGTGGTTAAGCTCAAAATCAATCTTACATTTTTGTCTGGATGGTGTCTTGTTGTGAGGGAGACCTATAAGCGTGAGAGGTGCTGCCTGGCGAACCAGAGCGCAGAGCCCTATGGTTTTGATTGGAATTTTTAACAACTAATCTTTGGCCTCCACAATAATAATAAAAGCCAGCTCTTGCCCATGATCCTATAGTTTGTTGCGTCTCGGTATCGGTTTTGACGGTGTCAGTAACGTTGCACCAGTCATGATTTATTTTGCCATAATTAGTTTCAGGTGAGTCTGTGATGAAGTTAAAACAGTGATATCCTCTTATGAGTTGGAGGGGTCGAAACAAGCCTGGATGAGTCTTGTTATGGACGGGTGGGTAGATTTTACTAAGAGTGGTGCAATTAGGGACTGGGTTGCTAATTGTAAGTTTTATCATGCAGTTATATCCCCAAACGTAGGTTTTGAATAAAGGAGCAGGCTGGGTAATAAGTTTAGGTCGGGCAGTAGCGCAGGCCACGCAATTACTTAATTGGGCTTCACGGGTGGCTTCTACCAGCCAGGAGAGCCAGACATTGTCATCTTCGTGGCCCGTGGCTCTCTATAAGTTGTTCAGGTCTGAGTTTGGTGTAGTCTACGGAAATGACAGGAACATTTGTGCCCGTGATGGTTCCTAGTTCAGGGGGGCTAGGTGTTGGACTGTTTGGTGCTTTGGATTTATGAAACCTGATTCTAACGAACCCTTTAGGATCTTCTCCGGGTACGTCGGGTCCTATCATAAACCAATAATGCATGGGCATTCCCTTTACTTCGGGGTCAAAGAAATATTTAGGAGGTTCTGGAATTCTATCTAATGAAAGTGTGACCGGGTTTGTGGTGTAGTGAGATACTTCCATGTCCAATCCTCCCCCAGATGACCTTCTGGTGGACAGAACTGGTAATCCCATTAATTTGAATCCAAGAGACAAAATGTCTCTCATCCAAA
>JARVGQ010065960.1:0-11800 GCA_031762355.1 Hypsolebias martinsi | reverse complement strand
CAAAACTATTAAGACCTGTGAACTATGCAGACCTATGCAATTGTCATGAATTGTGGAAAAAATAATTAAGTATAGAAATAAATTATAAAGTTAAAGTGAGTACCGTATTTTCCATCCTATAAGTCACAGTTTTTTTCCTAATTTGCATGACCTGCGACTTATAGGGCACATCGACATATTTATGGATTTTTTTCCCCACATTTTTAGACCAATTTTTGGCTGAGATATTACCGTTTCCATTCATTCTGACGAAAAAAAAATGGAGCAGTACTACTTTTGGCCGCTAGGGTCCACCGACCGTTACCAGCTCATGTGCCCGACAGAAGCCTCCTCTGCTCGGACTCACTCTGTCGCAGCCTGGCCTCCTGCTCTCTGGAAGTCTGACACTTCCAGAGTGTCCACCGACCATTCCCAGCTCATGTGTCCGACAGCAGCCTCCTCTGCTCTGACTCACTCTGTCGCAGCACGGCCCCCTGCCCTCTGGAGCTCAGAAGTACGGTACTGTTACCTCAGTGTTTGTCTTTTAGCAAAATAGCTCAATAACCACACAACAGATTTTGATGAAACTTACAGAAAATAATCACTGGATGGACATTTACAATTGATTAGCTTTAGGAGACGTTTGAGCTAAAATTTGAAGTGGTAGTACCATAGCTGTTAGCTCAGTGTCTGGCTTTTAGCAAAATAGCTAATAACCCACACGACAGATTTTGATGAAACTTGCAGAAAGTAATCACTGGATGGACATTTACAACTGATTAGCGTTCGGAGATGTTTGAGCTAAAATTTGATTTATTTATAATTTATTTCGTATTTATTTTACGTTTGGAAGAGCCATCAAAGTGAAACTATTTAAATCAAGCTTATTTGACAATTACGTTAATTTATTAAGGTAAAGTTCAGCTCAGAAACACTTTTGCTATAATGTCAGCCAACAAATATATTTTTTTAGATGTTTATTTTGCTAAATTTTAAAGAAATGCACGGTTTCCTTTCGCTGTGCGTGCACATTTTGTTGACCCGATGTAGCGAAATTAATTTTTAAATCCAGCTTATTTGACAATTACGTTCATTTATTAAGGTAGAGTTAAGCTCAGAAACACTTTTGCTATAATGTCAGCCAACAAATATATATATTTTTTAGGTGTTTATTTTGCTAAATTTTAAAGAAATGCAGCGTTTCCACCCGTGTGGGTGCACGTAGCGAAACAAATTTTTAAATCCAGCTGTTTTGACAATTACATTAATTTATTAAGGAAAAGTTCAGCTAAGACACATCTTTGCTATAATTTTCAGCAAACAAATAATTGTTTTTCCCATGTTAATCTTGTTAAAGTCCTTCTGTGCACTGCCGTGGCTGCTACAATCCTTTTTTGGCAAGACACCGCCCACATTTCCGGGTTGTCAGCGGTGACGCGTAACATACGCGACGCGTCAGCGGTGACGCATAACAGATGCAACTTATACGGAGGTGCGACATATTTATGGATTTTTCCAAATTATTGGACATAATTGGACAATGCAACTTATAGAAAGGAGCGACTTATCGGGCGGAAAATACGGTACTGGTGGCCAACGAGCGTGCTGAAGTTTAAACCTAGAAAACACCGTAGCTCAAAGCTAAAATTAGCTTAACTAAATAAGCAAAACAGCAGCTATAAGCTAAAACATGGGGAGTGGTGGCGCAGAGGTTAGAGAAGGTGAGCCTGTGATTGAAAGATCGGAGGTTCAACTCCCAAGACCGACAACATTTAAATGTGGGTGGGAAAGGCGAAGCACCCACACCTGCCTCCACTCTCTGGGCCCTTGAGCAAGGCCCTTAATTTCCCCAGCTGCTCCTCCAGGCACCCTAAATGGCAGCTCTCTGCTCCACACAGAAGGCTGTGGTAGCTCGGTGGTCTGTGGTTGATCAGGAAGGACAGTCGGTGTAAAAACAGCCGTCAAGTCTTCGTACGAGTTAGTTTACTGTGGCAGGAGCAGCCGAAAGAAGAAGCTAGAAGCTAAAATTAGCACGATGGGTTGCTGAAGTAGATTTCCAGATCAGAGATTTGAAACGATAAAGTGATCTGCATTTGTAAATAAAGTTAAATACATTAAAAAAAAGTTACAAACTCCTAAAGTCGCAGCGCAGCGCCTATCCCCCAAATGAGCCAAATGATTAGCCGTAAAAAAACACAAAGTAGGCTGAAGTAGTTTGATGAAACTCGAAACAGGAAAAGTAAATATTTATTCTTCAGGACGCAAACCAGCAGAAATGAAAGATGGAAACGTTTAAAGAAAAAGAGGAATTAGCTTCGATCTCATCCTTCAGCACCACGAAGATGATTCTGCTGGACTCAAAGTCAAACGGACCAGAGCCGAATGAGGAAGAAGAAGCACGAGACGAGCAGGAAGCAGGACTTCCTGAGCCAGAACTTTTCAGATTTCACTTCTGCCTGGTGGCAAAGCCCAAAGATGTTTAACTGCAGCCAGCTTCAGCTGAACGGGTCCTTTCAGAATAAAAGTGTTGAATTGAGACCAAACTGTTGACGCAGCTCAGTGGGAGGTGTTCCTCAAACACCGACTGGTGTGAACAAAACACGAGGAAAACAACCAGGTAATGGTCTCGGCTGCTTTTAGCTTGTCTCTCTAATCAGACTAAAAAGAATCTGAAAGGATTCCTCCGGTTCGGTTGGTCTCCATAACCTTTGATGAAACTAGTTCTTTGGTCAGGACCAGCAGAGTCGGTCCAGATTCAGTTCTCTGCTGGTTAAGAGGAAGAGCCGGTGGTATCATCATCAGATGGACAACAGAGCAACAGTTCTTTGACATGTTCTGATCTAAAACCTCTTAGAACATCCATCAAAGTTCTGTCAGGTCCTCTGGACGTTTCTGTGTTGAAACGTTTCTCCTTTCATCCAGAAGACGTCATAAGTCAGAGGAGCCACAACAAACTCAGTCTTATAAATAACACCTTCACATACTGGGCCAACCAGTTTTATGGTGCTCGAATGGTTTCTGGAGTCTGCCCTCTCCCCCGTCGACTCATCTGAGGCAGTCATGGCCAAAGTGGTTCAAAACATCAAAGTTCAAGGATGAACACCAAGACGAAACGTTTCAACACGAAGAAACCGCCCAGAGGACCGCAACTGTTAGACACCACTTAGAGACCAGTTACAGACCAGATGGAGACCCAACTGGAGACCAATTGGGCACCAGTTGTTGACCAGTTACAGACCAGTTGGAGACTAGTTATGGCGCGTCACCACTGTCGCAGCTCTCATCAATTCAGCTCCACACCGCACCAGTCAGGGCCTGCAAACTGCTGGTACCACCTCCACTCAGCCCAGTTTATGGGACCACCTTGATCGAGGTTCCAAGCGAACTGGTCCGAGGGGCCGACTTTGACGTCAGCAGCCGATGATTGGCCAGTGGAGCTACGAGACTGGATGACCCGCCCAGCAAAACTGCAAACTACAGCTGAACTGCCACTTCCTCAAAGCTGCTTTCAGCAAAACATAAATAGGAGCTAAAATCAGCAAAACCACAGATAAGAGCTCAAATAAACAAAGAAAGCAGCTAAAATATAAATGTAGCAGAACCAAAGCTGAAAGGTAAAATTAACAAAACTTCAACTAAAAGCTAAAATAAGCAATAAAGTAGCTAAAAGCTAAATGTGACAAAACAGTAATAAAACCACAGGACCAAGATAAAATGAGTCAAATTCAAACAAAGACATTTTATCAGCTAACCAGTAGCAGAACGATAAATTTAGCTGACCTAAAATAAGCAAAACAAAATACTGTAGTAGCAAAACTGTCGCTAAAACCTACAATGAGAAGAAAAAAAAACTAGCTATTTTTTTAATTAACTAGACAGTTGCTAAATGCGAAAAGCAGCATAAATGTAGCTGAAAACTAAAATTATGTAAACAGTAGCAAAGAGCTAAAATGAGCAAAATTGTAGCTAAAAACTAGACTTTGCAAAATGGTAGCTACAGATTAAAATGAGCTAACCCCTAGCTAAAAGTTAGTATAAAACCGTCTAAAAACTGAAATTAGCACAACAGTAGCTAAAAGTAACACGTGACAGAAACAGTCACTGTAATACGCCAGAGGCATTTTATTCTGAAGGAATTAAACAGATTTCTACGTATTTAATGAGACTTTATGAAAATAAAGATCATCTTTACAGAATGTCTCTCGTTAAACATTATACGTCTCTGTTGGGTGAAGTGTTGCAGGAAGACAGCCTGAAGTCTGTTCCTGTCTCCTGCTGGGCCCTGAGGACACGTCCCTAATCAGTTCTCCTGGGACCAGGACCGAGAGTCTGACTCAGCAGGATGGACTGTTTACACAAAACACGACTCGTCGTTTCTCTGACAAAAACTCTGAGTGTTCACTGAGTTTTCTGTTGATTCCAGCTCAGGTGATTAAATCTCGTCTGTAGCTCTTCACAAAGACGTGAAATAAAACAGAGCCGAGCTTCAGATCGTCTCCGTAACCCAATAAAAGAGAAAAATGTCCTTAAAGCAGTTTCAAACGCATTTATGAGCAACTGATTCAACACAATCTGCAGATCAGAGTCGGGACGACAGAAAACTCTTCTCAGCCTAAATCAATAAATTTCCAGGGAAAGAGTTTCAACTGAACTATTTACAGAATCTGTTATTGTCAATTCAAGATGGCCGCCACATCTAATCCATCTCAACAAACACAGAAAGGTTCCCTGATGAAATGACTGAAATCACTGGTTCAACCACTGGTCCAACCACTGGTCCGCTGTCAGGTGCTGGTGTTTTAATGGAAGCATGGTTGTGAGGACCACTTTTAGACTGGTCCGTTCGGGCTCAGGCGGGTCTCAGTAGAACTTCTGCTTTGTTTGCTGAACAGCTACACCTGGACCATAGAAAATACAACTGGACCATCAAAACTACACCTGGACCATCAAAACTACACATGGACCATTGAAACTACACCTGGACCATAAAACTACTGCTGGACCATAGAAACTACACTTGGACCACAGAAAATACAACTGGACCATAGAAACTACACCTGGATCATATAAACTACAACTTGACCATCTAAAACTACAGCTGGACCATCTAAAACTACAGCTGGACCATATAAAACTACAGCTGGACCATATAAACTACACCTGGACCACAGAAATTACACCTGGACCATATAAACTACAGCTGGACCATATAAACTGCAGCTGGATCATAGTAACTACACCTGGACCATAGAAACTACACCTGGACCGTAGAAACTACACCTGGACCCTAGAAACTACAGCTTGACAATAGAAACCACAGCTGGACCATATAAACTACACCTGGGCCATAGAAACTACAGCTGGACCATAGAAACTACAGCTGGACTACATAAACTACACCTGGACCATATAAACTACACCTGGACAACAGAAACTACAGCTGGACCATAGAAACTACAGCTGGACTACATAAACTACACCTGGACCATAGAAACTACACCTGGACCATAGAAACTACACCTGGACCATATAAACTACACCTGGACCATATAAACTACACCTGGACCATAGAAACTACACCTGGACCATAGAAACTACACCTGGACCAGCCCCTCTGTGCTCGTCTCTTTTACTAACTGGTATTCTGAAGTGACTTCTGTTTACAAACTGGTGTTAATTAGATCACTTGATATAAACTGAATTCCAGGAACAACGTGAGGAACTAAAACGTGATTTATTGCCAAATTAAAACACGTTTACGTTCTAAAACCAGTCCTGTGACCAAAAACGTTGGCTGGACTTGGTTGGTTGTCTTCATCTGTTTGTATGTCCAGGTGGAGGTTTACATTTGTGGGACAAAGATGGTTGAGGTGATGGAGCAACTCCTCTGATGTTTCTGTCTTCTCCTCCTCAGGGACGTCATCAAGAGAATAGACCAGTCAGAGTTCGAGGGGTTTGAATACATCAACCCTCTGCTGCTGTCCACTGAGGAGTCCGTATGAACGAGACACCAGCGTCCTCGCTCACCTCCTGTCGTCCAAGCTGCCGTTTTAGCCAAAAAATGTAAAACATAAATAAACAGAAGACGAGGACGACGAACTGCACCGGTCGTGAAGGAACAAAGACGAAGCGTTTCCTTCCTGAACTGTTGGACCGTTGATCACCAGACTCTCCTGAAGGAGGGAAACAGAAACTGGACTGTGAGAACATTCCCTGCTTTTATAGTTTCTTTGGGTTTTCTCCTTGGGATTATTCCCCGTTTCCCCGCGGAGCGTCCACCTTCACGTCTCATTCTGTGCCTGCCGTCATAAAGAAACCATTTCAACCCGTCTCACGTCCCCCGACGAGTTCTGCCCAAGAACTGAAAACTATTTGAATCTGCACTTTTTCTTTTGTATCTTGTAGAGGAGTTGAACGAAACAAGAATGTACAAACAAAATAAAAAAAATTAAGTTATTGTGTAATATAATGTAGGTAGTGGATCTAAAATCAACGATGCCTTTCTATTGATGCAAGTGGCACATTTTCATTGGTAAAGTTTTCTTTTTATCGTCTTGTAGGACTTTCTCCAACAAAACTGAGGGATGGATTTAATTTAAGAAGTGCCTCACAGATCAAATTAGTTATGTCTGATTGCACTGACTGGACATTGTCCACCCGTCAGAAGGTTAAACTGATCAAACCGACGTCCAGACGGGATGAGAAACCAGGTTCTGGAAGAATCAGAAGCATCTTTCATCAGTCTCCGATCACGAGCCCTTTTGTTTGCAGATCATTGACGATCGTCCACAAACTCACCTGAGCAGCAGCAGAAAAAGATCCAGTTTTAATTTGTCGGTTCTCTTCAGTAAGTTCAACGTCAGTTTTACTTTAAAACCAAGATGGCTGACACTTGAAAATGAGGATTTGGCCCGGACAGGAAGACCAAGTGAAGTTCTTTAGATGTAAGAATCTGTAAGAAACCAGCAAAGCATGCAGCTCCATCGAGGCTGGCCTGCTGCGATTCTTATTAAAGTTACAAAAAATGAGGACCGTTAAAACCCGTCGTTTAATGATTCCAGGTGAAACTGTGTGTTTCCAGCAGCCGCAGCCCAGTGAGACACTACCGCCGATAAAACATGAAGCCTGAATGTCCGTTTCTGTGGGTTCCACCATGTTGCGTTGTTGGAACCAGACTGTGCACTGGGGACGTGGGGCTGACCCTCGATACAGAAGTCCCGCCTACTCGACTGTCAATCACAGTGTACTATGACGCTTTTCTTCTAGCCTCAAAACATTTATTAGCACCGAACGTATTTTTTAAACTCATGAACAGCAGAGAGGTACAAAACCTGCACGAAGCAAAAGCTGAAACAAAGATCTGAGGTGTGTTTTTGTATTTTAAGAAAAACGTTCCACTGGTTTACCTAAAAGGGGCGGGGCATAGCGTGCTCATCTGCAGTGGCTTCAACTTCCACGTTCCGGTCTCTTGTCTTGTTTGAAGCTAAAACACAGAACGGGAGCCACGGCAACATTACCTTCACCTGCGGAGATCACCTGTAGCTGAAATCATCTCTTTGTTTGCTCCTTTTTATAAATCTCTAATCTTCAAAATACAACAGATTTTTGTATTTTAACCAAAGAGGCTTTTTTTTTTTGGTATTTTAGAAAATTTTATCAGAACAAACTTCAGATGAATAACAGAATAAAACAACCCACCTTTTCTACAATCTCAGATTGAGGTTTCTGACGCCTTCAGCGTGAGCCGGTTAGTTTGGAGACGTCGTGGCTGATCCCAGGCTTAGACTCAGAAATAGTCAATTAAACCAGACCGTTCTAATTTTATACTAATATTCTGAATTAGTTGATCCAGACTTAAAAGAGCTCGATGATCTGCAGCGTAGAACCAGTTAGAGACCAGAACCGGTGAAGAATTGAAAGAATTTGGTTTTTAAAACTTCATCTTTTCTGCTGCTGCGTCTAATTTTATTTGACCTTTTCTCCGATTAAAAGAAACATTAGCGGCGTGTTTTTTGTTTTTCCTGAAGGGACCAACGAACGAATGAATGAATGAATGAACTGAAAGTCCTTGAATCCAACCCAGAGTGGAAAGCTGTTCAAACGTTTGGAGGAATTTAAATTAAATAAAACCATGAAGTTTGTTTTCTCAGCTCTGCTAAACTTTGCTTCCTTTGTTGTAAATATGTGTAATTATTAAAAAAATTAAACTGTTTTTCTGTGATCTGAGCCCATCCTTTCTCCTTTTGTTCCAGGACAATAGCAAGAAAATGTTCTCAGATGCTCCAGATTGTTATTTTTTTAGCGTTTCCTCGCAGCGTCGCATCACTCGGCGACTGGAGAAGGTAAATTATCTGATGCTCAGCCTCTAATTCTGTGATTCTGAGAAAATAAACTTCCAGCTGTTTACTAGAGTTTGAATAAATCTGCAGCTTCGGATGATTGCGTTGGCTCGGGCTCAACCAGACGAGTTGAAGCTGGTCCAGATTCAGTGCAGAAACCTTTTCCACCTTAACGGTGCAAGAAGAACAGGACATGTTCCAACCAACATGACAAATACAACTCTTCATCACCTGCTGTGTGTTTTGTAACTCCAGCGAGCTTCATTCATGATCCACACACAGAAAACAACAGTTTTTATTTATCTCTGTCTTTTCTATCACTGATATTAAAAAACAACCGGCTTGTAAATGTGGATGAAACGGGACATTCTGCCACCAAGGCCCTGAAGTTGACCTTTGCACTTTTCTTGGCGGGCGTTCAGTAAGTTCTAACTTCAGCCACTAGATGTCACCACATGCAACTCGTTGGTGGTTCCCAACCATGGTCCTTGTGGAACGCCATCCTGCACGTTTCAGTTGTTTCCTGCTCCAACTCTGTCAATCAATCACTCCTTCAAGTCAGGTGCATCAAAGCAGGGAAACAAAACGTGCAGGATGGTGTTCCCCAAGGACCTGTGTTGGGAACCACTGTTTTAAAGGACAAGTTTCATTAATTCATTCAACCTTTATTTGGACAGGTTGTTTACCCGTTGTTGTATTTTTAATTGTGTTGAGGTCATAGGTCACGATTAGTAGTGCTGCTGGTGACATTAATCAGGAATGTAAGAAACAAAGGAGCTTCAGTCCTCAGTAATGAGGGTGTTGCTTCGGTCGGTTGTAGTGAAGAAAGTTGCGTCAAAAGGCAAAGCTCTGGATTTGGTGGTTTATGTTCCAACGCTCACCTGTGGTCCTGAGGTCTGGATCAGGACTGAAGGAACAAGGTCCTGGCAGCTGTAGGGTGGGGGGCCATAGCCTTAGAGGTCTAGTGGTTCAGGCATCGCCTCCTAGACGTCCCACTGGGAAAAGCCCTTGGAGGGAGGGCTGGGTATCTGATGACTCCAACTCGACCACAGAAGAAGAAACAAATGACATCATCCTTGGTCTAGTTCCATCTTGCCTCATGGGGGAGGACGATGGTGAGGGTGAGACCACCTGGAGCCACCGATGGTACGCTGTAAAGGACTGACCTCGGGCAGCAAGCTCCTCCTGTTCAAGAAGGATCACATCAAGGTCCATCACGTTGGTCACCACAAGACCTCAAAGCGTTCTGGATTGACGGAGGACTCGCCCGCACCATTCTTGTGTTTTTCACCTCGGGAGCGGTTCCCAGCAGCAGCTCGGTCCTCTGGCCGCTCGTTCTCCGTACGAGGCCGATGATCTGATTAGCCTTTGAAGCTCCTCGCAGAGAAGAGCTGATGAGCCATCACTGAAACTGACACTTTTCAACAAGGAGTTGGAGATGAAGAGCGTCGCCTGCGAACACAAACATGTTGGAGTGAAAGCCCCGGCTAATTAACTCGTAATTAACTTGATTAAGAGTAAACGGTTTTGCTTTTTCTTTTTCCTGCCGACTCAAGTTGAGGAAGCAGCAGAGCCTCCTCCACTGCAGGTGGTTCCAACAGATCATCTCATTAAGTTTTGTCCTGCTGCACAAATTGACATTTTAATGAGTTTCAAAACAGAAAAACTTTTGTCACCAGTTCTGATCGAAGCAGACGCGTTCGTTTCACACGAGCTTCTGATCAAAACGACAAATCATCTCCTCAGGAAGCTCCAGAGCTTCTCTGCTGGGCTGAGGTCTGGGCTTTGACCGGACCAGGACTGGTTCTCCTTAAACCAGTTTCACGTCTTGAATTTGATAAGGTTGATGGAAACATCAAATACGTTCAGTTTTAGTATTTTACCTTGTTTTACATGGCACAACTTTTTTATTTTCATTACATTTTACTGTAGTTTTTGGAACAGCTTCTATAAAGAAGTTACTAATCCCTAACCAGGACAACCACTGGAAGAAAAAAAAATCACTGTAATGCCACTTTAATTGGCGATACGTGACTTATCCATGCTGCTGATCTCACGCTGCTGATCTCATGCTGCTGTATTCATTCATACCCATCTACTCACCACAGGCTCATGTTCAGGCTGCTGTTTAATACACCGTATTGTTTTACATTATTAGTGTTTAGCATACAGTATATCTTAAATCCTTATTTACTGTTTCTTTTTATACTTTATATTTTATTTTTTTGGCTGTAACTGGGACCTCGAGTACTGGTACATAAATTTTGTTCCACCTCGTGTACCACGTGGTGGAAACAACAAAGCTGACGAACTATTGTCTCTAAACCAGGTCTCTCTTGTAAAAGAGTCGTGACTCAGTGAAACTAATCTGTAGAAATAAAGGATGGATGGATGGATGGATGGATGGATGGATGGATGGATGGATGGATGTGAAGCTCCTCCTGTGGGACGTTCAGGGTTCTGGGACATTTTACAACCTGACCTGTACTTCCCCACAACTCTGTCTCTAACCTGTGTGGACAGTTCCTTGGTCTTCATGATGTCTTTTGCTTAGAGGTGCATCTCACGGAGGCTTAGATCAAGTGGAGCTCACTGAGGTTAAAGGTCGGAGCGTCAGAGCCTGAATATTTATGATTTTCAGTTTTTATAATCACAATTTAACTGAATATAGAATTATTTCTTCCACTACGTTCAAACTCGGGCTGTCAATCAACTGACGGGGGGGGGGGGGGGGTAAAAATTTTGCAACCAATTAATAAAAAATTGTCTTTAATGAAACTCGTGCGTCGAGCGGCAGCTCTTATTTTATTTCAGAAAAGTAACAACGGACACAGACTCTTCTGCTTCGATGAAACCTAAACTCTGATCTGGACTTCAGCCCCAGAGGTCCAGTTTCTCAGAGTCCAGACCCGTCAGCAGCTCCAGAGTCAACTCTGCGGCGGCTCCTCGTCCATCTGAGGGGGTCCCGGAGCGTCCCGTCCCCTCACCAGGTCATGTCCACGTCCAGCTCAGAGAGACACTGGGCCAGGTGGCCGTCCCGGTCCATCTGCGTGGACCTGGAGATTCAGGACATTTTCAGATTTTATTTTGCTAACAGACTCCAGAACAGATCCGGCGGCTCTTACCCTGGAGGGAAGGCCCGTAAACAGAGCGGGCAGCTCTGCAGCTCTTCATCTTGCCTCTGCTCCTCCTCTTCATCACCCGGAGCAGAAACCTTCGGCTCTCGGATCGTCGGTCCGGTCTCTTCGCCAACCCTTGGTCGCCCCGCTGAGGATGATGATGCCGCCTCCTCCCCCTGCTGCTGGAGCTGAGGAGGCTCTGCGAGGCGGTGTGGACTCCTGTGGGGTGGGTTCTGAGCAGTTTGGGTCTGAACCGGGAGGTCCAGCTGGGAGCAGGCCCGGCTCAACGAAGACCTCGGACAGAGCAGAGAGCATTCTGGGAGGGGAGGGACCTCCCAGCCGAGGTCACCCCACCGCTGTTCA
>JARVGQ010065713.1:0-11959 GCA_031762355.1 Hypsolebias martinsi | reverse complement strand
GAAACTGTCCAGATGACCTGATTGAGAGTTATCAGATTTGACACCTGGATTACTGAGTATGAACTTTCTTTGTCTTATGAAGATGGCTACTTGCTGCGATCATGTTTACTGCCTCATCTCATGTCAGCACTGACTTGTCAAGCTTGACACCAGCGAAAATGTTTGATTGAAAACCAAGGGGAAGCAACATCTATGGATTTGATTGGCTGTAAATTAACATGTATTTGCCTGCTGACAAATCAAATTTGACAACAGATTAAAAAAAAACAATCTTTTGAGGAGCTATTTGAAAAGAGCTCATATCGCATGCAGGGCATTCACATTGAGAGCAGTGTGGCACAGGAGTACTGCAGGTGAGGGAAAAGGGATCAGACAAAATTACTTTGTACATCTTGGGACAATATTGTACATTATTTTATCCATAAATGCCACCATTGGCCACTGTATACTGTAAGAAAATGTTCACTAGAGTCACTTGCCTGGTCCAGTGGTCAAATGGCATGTGCACCACCTGAGATCTATCTGTGCACGTCCCATATGGAGATAGCAAGAGGATGAACTAAGAAAGAATGATAAGAGAAACTGATTATTTGGTAATAAAATGAAACTTACAGTTGTTTTATTTTATTCCAGATTTTGTTGGGAAGGCGGAAGATAACAGGGATCTAAGATATCCTATTTGCAGGGTTCATAATATCAGAGCAAGGAACTGGGAAGAATCAGACTCTCGGAATACAAAAGGTGAGGTTTATTTACAAGTGATTCAGGGGAATATCTATATGGGACTCTGGGGAGGATCCGAAAAGGAAGGCTCATAAGTAGGTGCCAATATATTTCAGGTCTAAAAACTCAGAAACAAAAGTTCTTACCATTTTAATGAGTTGGTCTACACAGAGAAGTGGGTTGGAGATTCCAGGTGAGTAGAAAGGCAGACAGGTGGCAAAAGGTTCCTTAAAGATATGATTTAATTTGGAGACTCAGGAGGTACTCAGGTAGGTCCAGGACTCATTTTAGGGAGGAACAGGTGCTACAAGAACATAAAGAGGAAAACTGGTAAGTGTTAAGATAAACAGGTGTACCCAGAATGAAAGGACTGAGACAAACAGAGACCGGGACTCAATATCAATTTACAGTTGTAAGAGTACCACTGCCTACAGCTCCTTGTCCAAGTTGGCCACTGCTGATGGCCATCAACTTGATGAGGATCATCTACTACATAAGGCTGCAGTCCAGTGTTACGCTTCGCTGGAGCATTGACCATCCTATGGCATTTGTGCTTCTGGCCTGCAGATTATTGGAAAGAAAATTACTTACCAGTCTCGTTTTGTCTACAGTGTTCCTGCCTCCTCGATCCTGGTTCTCCTGATACTGCCTTGGTTCTCCTCGTGCCTTGCCTTGGTTTTGGTTCTCCTCGAGCCCTGTCCTGGTTCTCCTCGTGCCTTGACCCTGGTTACCCTCGAGCCTCGTCCTGTCTCTCCTCAAAACTTGCCCTGGTTTTCCTTGTGCCTTGTCCTCACCAGTTGCCAGCCATCCTCATCTCTACTGGACCCCCGGCCTTGTCCTTCTCTGGAGCTCCCCCAAGGATTGGAGGTTGGACCAAACATCTGTAACCTAATCTCTAATCTGTAAGAAAAAAATAATTCAGCATTGCCTAATCTCCTGCCAACCTCCTCTTCCAGGAACTGCAGAGAAACATATGTTAAATTTGCCAATGTAAATAATAAACACTGTCACTTTGTACTTGCCTGTGTCTGCCTCATTCTGGGTCTCATACAACTCTGGGTTCCTCGAGTTATAACAGAAATGCTCCATACAACTCTGGGTTCCTCGAGTTATAACAGAAATGCTCCAGCCAACTAAGACCCAGAATGAGACCGGGGGGAGCAGGCCCCAGCCATCTCTCAGGTGGAGCGAATCAATGAATTAGAAGAAATGCTGCAGCAGGTGTTGACCCAACAGCGCCCCGCTCAATCCAACCTACAGGAACTCGGAGGTATGATCTTCTCTATTAAACAGCAAATCTGACCTTCTTCTCCCCCAGCTCCGACTGCTCAGTCTACTCCCAGCGCCCCTCATGAATTCCCTGGCCCGGCTTCCCCAGCCCAACAGCTGTTTGTTAAACCCTACGAGCTCTTCTCAAGAGACCCTGATCAATGTGGAGGTTTTCTACTACAGTGCAGACTCGTCTTCGAAGGGGATCCATCTCTTTATTGCTCGGACTCAGCAAAGATCACTTATTTCATCAGCCAGTTCAAAGGTAATGCTCTTCGATGGGCCAACTCATTCCTCCAATGCCATGTTAACTCCTCTGTTTCCTACAAACAAATTTTAAAATAGTTTCGCAGGATCTTTGATCGCCCCCTGTAGGCACCAAATGCCGTAAAACGTCTGCTACACCTACGTCAGGGCCAATGTGCTGTTTTTGAATGCGCCTTGGCATTCCAGATCCTTGCTGCTCAGACTGGATGGAACGAACTAGCACTACAAGATACATTCCTAAACTCTCTCTCTGTTCACCTCAAGGATCAAATTGCTGCTCGATATGAACCTGAGGGTTTTGATCAATTAATTGACCTTGCCATCACCATTGACGACCGCTTCCGGGAGAGAAGGAGAGAACGGGACTACAACTCACAGAGACTCCCCACTTCCGGGTTCGCAAACCCTCCATGTGAGCCTCACTCCTACAAACAGACTAGAGAGAACTACAAGACCCAGTCTCCCCCAGGCCCTAGTTTTACTGTCTCACTGCTCATTCCCAAGACGCACACCCTCGCTCTACCAGAGCCCGAACCCATGTAGGTCAGGCACACACTTTATCCCTTGAAGAGAGAAAGTGGCGAAGAAGCACTAATCTCTGAATTTATTGTGGCAACCCCAGACATTATCTGCCCCACTGCCTGTTTCAGGGAAACGAGAACACCCACCAGTTAAAAAGAGAGATACTGGTGGGTACGTCAGCACTAACCTCCCCATGTAAACTCTTGCTCCCAACTGTAATTCAAATAAATCACCAACGCTTGTCCTTGTCTGCTTTGGTTGATTCTGGGGCTGAACAAAATCTTATAAGTTTGGATTTGGTTAAAAAAATACTCTCTCCCCACTCGAGAGATCTGTTCTGTCTCTGTTTCTGGTATTACTGGAGAGACATTAGCTCAAGTTCATCTCAAGACAACTGAACTGCATTTAATTATCTCCGGTAATCACCATGAGATGAATGATTTCTTTGTGTTTGACTCCCCTATTTCTCAACTTATTTTGGGCTTCCCCTGGCTTAAGAGCCACAGTCCTGACATTAATTGGGACATTGGGCGAGTAGAAAAATTGAGCGATAAATGCCTTAAGAATTATTTACACTCTGCTGTCGCCAGTCACTCCCAAACTATGCCCACTGAGGAGGAGATCGACCTCACTGCTGTTCCGACAGATTACCATGACCTAGCGGCTGCTTTTAGTAAACAAAGATCCCTGTCTCTCACCCTGCATCGCCCATACAATTGTTCCATTGACTTGCTCCCTGGCACCCTCTTGCCATCAAGCCGACTCTATAACCTTTCTGGACCCGAGAGAGAGTTGATGAAAACATATATAAATGAATCTTTGGACTCAGGCATCATTTGCCCTTCCACCTCTCCTGTTGGGGCAGGTTTCTTTTTTGTTTCCAAAAAGGATAAAACTCTTCTGCCATGTATTAATTACAGAGGTTTGAACAATATATCCATTAAGAATAAATGTCCACTTCCCTAGATTGATTCTCTCCACGAACAGTTACAAACAGCAACCATTTTCACAAAGCTTGATTTGAGAAATGCCTACCAACTCGTACGCATTAAAGAAGGCGACGAGTGGAAAACGGCTTTTAGAATGCCCCTCGGCCATTTTGAGTATTAAGTCATGCCTTTTGGTTTAACTAATGCCCCTGCTGTTTTTCGAGCCCTCGTGAACGATGTGTTGAAGGACTTCATCTGTGATTTCGTTTTTGTTTATCTCGATGACATCCTTATTTACCGGTACTCGCATGATTCCATTCAACATGTTAAACAAGTAAGAGTCGTGTTACAAAGACTTTTGGAGAACCAATTTGTTAAAGCAGAAAAATGTGAGTTTAATGTCCCCACAGTTTCCTTTCTGGGGTGGGCACTGCAGGACTGACCCTGAGAAAACTAGGGCAGTAGTCGAGTGGCCAACTCTAGAGTCCAAGAAGCAGTTACAATGCTTTCTTGGGTTCGCCAACTTCTATAGACGTTTCATCAGGGACTATAGTCGTGTGGCAGCCCCCCTTTCCCAACTCACCTCCACTTCCAAAACCTTCTGCTGGACACCTGAGGCCAATGCGGCTTTTTGTAAATTAAAAAAGACTGTTTTCCTCCAAGCCAATTCTTTACCACCCGGACCCCAAACATCAGTTTATCCTCGAGGTCGATGCCTCAGACACAGGGGTGGGGGCAGTTCTTTCCCAGAGATCTCCTGATGACAATAAGGTCCATACTGGTGCTTTTTTTCCTCCAAACTTTTATCCCAAGCTGAAAGAAATTATGACATGGGCATCCGCAAACTCCTGGCAGTCAAACTAGCCCTTGAGGAATGGCGGCACTGGTTAGAAGGCACTGAAACCCCCTTCTTGATCTGGACTGATCATAAGAACCTGACATACCTCAGGGATGCTAAACGCTTGACCCCAAGGCAGGCACGTTGGTCCCTATTTTTCAATTGTATCAAGTATATTTTGACTTTCAGACCTGGCTCAAAGAACATCAAGCCCGACGCATATCCCTCCAGTTCGCCCCTCCCGACGTTCCCGAGCCTGAGGAAACCATCATCTCCCCTGTGTGCATTGTTGGAGCTCTCACCTGGCCCATAGAGAGCAAGATCAAAGAGGCCCTTAAGACCTAACCTGACCCCGGGAAATGGACCTCCCGGAACCCTGTTTGTTCCAACTTGCATGAGGTCCAAGGTATTGCATTGGCTTCACACAACAAATTATCTTGTCACCCAGGTACCACCCACATGCTCTCCCTGGCCAAGGCACATTTCTGGCGGCCCTCCATGTCACCTGATGTTAAGGCTTTCATTGCAGCCTGTCCCACCTCTGCCAGAAATAAGACAGGTGGACTACTGGGGAACCCCTAGCTGGACTGGGACAGGTGGACTACTGGGGAACCCCCAGCTGGACTACTCCAGCCCCTGCCTACTCCGAGCCACCCTTGGTCACACATTGCTATTGACTTCGTCACAGGCCTGCCACCTTCTGACAAAAACACCAGCATTCTCACCATTATCAATCGTTTTTTCCAAAGCTGCCCATTTTGTTTCGCTTCCTAAGCTCCCCTCGGCCCAGCTCATGGTACAGCACGTTTTTCAGATCTGTGGCATCCCCTCAGATGTAGTGTCCGACCGCGGCCCCCTAGGTTATCTCACTGGTATGGTGCTGCTTTTGAATCTCCTTAGGAGCCTCCACCAGTCTCACCTCGAGCTACCACCCCCAATCTAATGGCCAGGCTGAACACTGCAACCAGGAACTGGAGACCACTCTTCGCTGTGTCTCAGAAAATAACCCGTCAGCCTGGAGCCAACACCTAGTGTGGGTGGAATATGCCCACCACTCCCACAGATCTTCGGCCACAGGTATGTCCCCGTTTGAGGCCTCTTTAGGATACATGTCCCCTCTGTTCCCCAGCCTGGAGACAGACTGCACAGTCCCTTCTGTCCAGTACCACTTCAAACATTGTTGCCACATCTGGCGCCAAGTCAAGGCAGCCCTCCTCCATACTGTGGCTCAGACCAAGAGGCTCGCTGACTGTCTGCTCTGTAGCATCCACTTACCAGGTGGGACAAAGAGTGTGGTCATCCACCTGGGACATCATCTTAAAGGACACACCCCATAAGTTGGCACCCAATTTCATCGGTCCTTTCCCCATCTCTAGAATCATTAACCCCTCTGTAGTTAGACTCCAGCTCCCCAGTTCCATGCGTATCCATCCCATGTTTCACATGTCCCAAGTTAAGCCCATCTCTTGGAACCCCTTGTGTCCCCTCCCCGACCTCCCTCCACCACCCCACTTGATCGACAATCACCTTATGTTCACTGTAAGGACCATCTTGGATGTGCGACGCAAGGGTCGAGGCTTCCAATACCTCGTCAACTGGGAGGGGTACGGCCCAGAGGAGAGGTGGCACAGAGCAGCTGAAGGAGTGCAAGAGGGTAAGAGTCCCACAGAGGCTTTCATGGCAGAACTGCAGGATGGTAGGTGAACTCTGAGGAGATGGACAAAAACACGAGGCATTAAACTGGCTAGAACAATTCTACCATTGGTAGTGAATGTCCCAGTGTCTGCTTAATGGTCTCTGTGGCTTCTTATATGCCTCCTGCATGTAGAGTTGCTGAGCTGCAGCTGCTGCAAATTAGCGTCCTGAGTGGAGGGAGGTAGAAGGCAGGACAGAACTCCTACAGTAAGTATAATTCTGATAGCCATAGGCTTAGGCTACTGGAAGAAATATTGTCTACATTTCTTAAATAAATTGTTACAATTGAATTGTTTTCATTTGATATTATTTCTGTCAACGTGATTCTCAACCTGCCATTGTGTATCCATTCGAGAAGTGCCTCAGGACACCTGGGAGTGATTCTTGTGAGGGGTACAGTAAGAGTACTACTGACTGCAGCTTCTCATTTAAAGATGGCCACTAATTGCCACCAGCTGTCGGCCATCACCCTGATGAGGATCTACACCACATAAGGCTGCAGTCCATTGTTATTGTTTGCTGGAGCATTAGCCATCAATGTTATCCAGTCCAGTCTTCAGACCCGGTCCAGCCCTGGTTCTCCTTGGTCCAGTCCAAGTTCTCCCTGGTCCTGTCTTGGTTCTCCTCAGTCCAATCTTGGTTCTCCCTGGTCCTGTCTTGGTCCTCCTCGGTCCAGTCTTGGTTCCCCACGGCACTGTCTTAGTTCTCCTCATGCCTTGCCTTCCACCACTTGCCAGCCACCTTGGTCCTGGCTGACAATTCTGGTTTCTCATCCCTGGAATTACCCTTTGGGTCTGGAGTTGAACCCTTGTACCTCATCCAACTTGAGCACCACAGGATCAACTGTATGTTTTCCACTAAAAATATAAACACTGTTACTTTTAGTATTCTCTGAGTCTTGTCTCATTTCGGGTCTCAAACAACTCTGGGTTCCCCGAGTCTTAACAGAAATGCTCCGGCCAAATAAGACCCAGAACGAAGCCAGGAGTAAGCAAGATCTCGCTACCTCCCAGGTGGAACAAATCAACAAATTGGAGGAGATGCTGCAGTTGGTTCTGACCCAACAACGAGCCACATAGTCAAATCTGCAGGAACTCAGAGGTATGGTTTTTTTCAGTTAAACAGCAGCTCTCACCTTCTTCTACCACAGTGACCCCTGTTCCATTGTTCCAAGTACAACCAGTGAATTTCCTGGGTCTGGGACTGCTGCACAGCAGTTAATTGGGAAACCCTCCAAGCTCTTCTCTGGAGATCTGGACCAATGTGGATGATTTCTCCTTCAGTGCAGGCTTGCATTTGAGGGAGCACATTCTCTCTATGCCACAGACTCAGCTAAAATCACCTATTTCAGCAGTCAGTTGAATGGTAACGCACTCCACTGAGCGAACTCATTTTTACAGTTCCAGAACTTGTTCACTGTCTCTTACAAACAACTCTTAAAGGAGTTCTGTAGGATTTTTTGAAAACCCTCTACAGGCACAGAATGCTGTAAAATGACTACTCAGCTTACATCAGGGTCAACGAAGAGTCTCAGAGCACACCTTGGAGTTCTGGATCTTTGCTGCCCAGACCGGCTGAAATGAGATCGTGCTCAAGGTACCTTCCTAAACTCTTTATCTGACCCCATCAAAGATCAGATTGCAGCTCACAATGAACCAGAAAGTTTCAACCAAATGATCGACCTGGCCTTCGCTATCAACGACCACTTCCAGGAGCGAAGGAGAGAATGGGACTACAATTCCCAGAGACCGCTCACTTCTGGGTTCACGATCTCACCAGGTGACCTTCACTCTTGCAAACAGTCTAAAGAGAATTACAAGTCCCAGCCACCCCGTTTCCAGTTTTGCTGTGTCACCGCTGGTTATTTCCAATAATCAATAAGTGTGTGTATCTTGGTGTGACATCAGCCAAAAAGTCAGCGAATTCGCTTATGAAATCCTTGGATCTCGGGGGTGGTAGATGAGAGTGCACAGAACTGGAGGAGAATGATGGAGTTCAAAGACGCTCAGCTTAAAGCTGGGGCGGGAAACAGTGATGGCCAACTGTTCACAGGCAAAGTTTGGTTTAAAGACTGTTAATAATCCACCACCGCATGGGCCTGATGGCTCTGGGGCATTAAAACATGGACAGTCTGGAGGTAATTCCGCCAAGGCGCTGAACTCACTATCTGATAACCAAGATTCTGTGATGTCGAGAAAATCCAACTCCTCATCTTTAAAAAAGTCATTGAGGATGAAAGTCTTGTTGGAAACAGACCTTGCATTGATTGAACACATCCTGATAGGGTCCGGCGCAAACACAGCCGTGATGGCGGGACCGTACGCCAGCGGGCGCAGATTTTGAAGAACAGCTCCTCCATGTCTGCTTGTGTGGCGCACTGGTAAACTACTCCAGTTGTTTACATGGACTGCGTGCGCGGGTAGCTGTCCAGCAGCTGGGCCCCTGGAGCACCATGGGTCAGAAGGGTGATGATCAGATCCAGAGCGAGCCCCATCAATCTTGACAGAATAATCCACATGGTGTCTCAGTTTCACCAAAACCCCCTCACGCTTCCCATGATGTTTGCGATGTTTCCTCCAGGGAGAAAGGCCGGGGTCACGCAGAAGAAATGCAGGAATCTCAGACAGAACCAGTGGAGGAGAGTGCTGGCCACTGTACAAAAACTCTGCAGGCATTTCAGCAAATGTACAGAGCTCCAGAAGTGCCCAACGATCATACTGTAAATATGATGCGGTACACTGTACAAAGCATTGTAAAAATAACAAAAATAGAAGAAAAGCAGAGAGCAAGGGATGGCAAGCCCTACACACCGGTGCCATCTTGGGAAAAAATAAACAAATAAATACAATTGGGAGAATTTGGGGAAAAATTTGGGGACTGGTCAAGCCAGTCTCCAAATGCCCCTCGTGTACCCCAACCGACCTCCCTCCACCTGCCTGCCTGATCGACAACCACTCGATGTTCACTGTGAGGACCATCCTCGATGTGCAATGCCGAGGTAGGGGGTTCCAATACCTAGTCAATTGGGAGGGTTCCGGTCTGAGGAGAGGTCCTAAATTCTCCGTTCTTTTATTCTGGACCCAAGCCTCATCAACTTCTACTTCAAGCCCCACCCCGAGAAGCACCTCAGGTCACCTGGGGGCGATTCTTCAGTGTGTGTGCGTGTGTGTGTGTGTGGGGGGGGGGGGGGTCCTGTAAGAGTACGACTGACTGCAGCTCCTCATTCCAAGAAAGCTGCTAATTGCCACCAGCTGTCGGCCATCACACTGATGAGGATCTACATTACATAAGGCTGCAGTCCAGTGTTACTCTTTGATGCAGAATTAGCCATCAATGTTATCCAGTCTCCTCGGTCCTGGTCCAGTCCTGGTTCTCCTCGGTCCAGTCCTGGTTCTCCTCAGTCCAATCCTGGTTCTCCTTGGTCCTGTCTTGGTTCTCCCTGGTCCTGTCTTGGTCCGCACTGGTCCAGTCCTGGTTCCTCCTGGCCCTGTCTTGGTTCTCCTTGTGCCTTGCCTTCCACCAGTTGCCAGCCCCCTTGGTCCTGGCTGATAACTCAGGTTTCTCATTCCTGGAGCTCCCCTTTGGATCTGGATTTGAACTCTCACACCTCATCCAGCCTGAGCTCCAGAGGATCAACTGTATGTTTTCCACTGTTACTTTTGTATTCTCTGAGTCTTGTCTCGTTCCGGGTCTTTTACAACTCTGGGTTCCCCTAGTTTTAACAAACAAGAGAAACACGAGGAAGCTTTGAGGCTGAAATGTCTCTGGCAAATGGACCAGCAAATAATTCTGGTTCAGCTCTGTCTGATAAAGCCCTGGTGGCAATTAGCAATCCAAAATTCTGTCAGAGTACAAGCAAGCACATCAGCTTTCTCTCCAGCTCACCAACAAACAAAAAGAGAGAAAACAACAAAAACTGCAGAATCCTCACAGTAGGATAGTAATTCCGTACCTAATTAGAATACATTAGTGGCTTTGTAAATGCAAAAATATTCTAAAGCACTCATGTCAGTCTTTAAATCCATTAGATCAAGTTAAACACAGTTATGTAAATTATTATTACTTGGATGCTGGTGAAATGTCATCATGTTTAGTAGTAAAGCCATCCCTGGCCTTTGTTTATCTGACGTACAGTAATAAAGATTGTTTGAAGTTGTTTAAAGTAATTACTAGTCTGGTTTTCATTTTTCAATTACTTGCTAATGTACCCTCAAATGTCTTTAATCTCTTCTGGGGCCACCACCTCTGTTAGTTAGGGGGCATATTGGCAACAAGAGAACAAAAGCAGCACTTGGAAGGAGAGCTGAAGAGGCCAGGAGTCAGTAATTAAGTAGTTCATAAGCCAATCTTATTAATTATCCCCTTCACCAGTTAGTGCATCCTCTGAACATCCTGAATACATGCTTACTGACGGTGAATCCCACCATGAAATGTTTCTTGCTCTACTTTCTAATGGATTCTGAAAGAGGAGTCATTTACAAATGGCTTGATTGGGCACAGCACCCACATGGACTCTAAAATGTTACTTGAAAATGCAATTTCACCTGATGTTAGAGGAGGCATTTGCGTACTTAAGGAGAGGTCTTACAAATTGCAGTGTAATTAGCACTTTCCTTTTTACACAGTCTGATTCATTTTAAAAGCATTTACACACCCTTGCAGTACAATTCTACATTAATCATTCATTTTCAGTGTTAAATTGCCAGCCATTCAGAAGGGAAAACGAAGTTCTGCCAAGCTCCAGTATGAAGCTCCTTTTTTATCGGATTTTCTTGACATACTGGAGAGTTGAAAGTACCAGTAAGTGTAATGTATTAAGCTGTTGCAGAAAAAATATTTATGATTTTCGGTCAAGGGGGAAAAAAGTCTATTTACAAGTTGTCACAATTGTATTGAAGCAAGGACCCAAGACAGCAGACTAACTCAAGTTTAAAAATATATATTTTCCAACAAGACAAAAGGCTGTCATGGCAGAATAACACAATACCTAGGAGCAGTGCAAGGAGACACAAAGAAAACTGGATGTGCCATGAGAACCAACATTCTTCAATTGAAGTGAGAGAAGACGGAATGGATGGAGAGGGGCTGAATGGTGAGATGGGATACAGCTCAGCTTAATGAAACATCTTGCAGGTGTAAGGAGGTGTGGGCAAACTGAGAATTAAGAGCCTGGTCAAGAGAAATCACAGAACAAAGGACAAAATCAAGAAAATAAACACATAAAAAAAAGAAAAAGAAAAAAGGACTATCAAAAACCAACTGAACCAGTTTCACACTGGTTTAGATGCAATTAACTAGATTTGTAAGGATTTGAATGGGGAAAAAGTAAACAGAAATATTAGTAATCAATACAGTTTTATACACCTTTTTTGCATTTCTGTTTCTCAAGTGTTGCGTACTGAGACAACACTCTAAGAAAACATCACTTCTTCAAACATATGATACTCCAGTACACATGATGTGCAGCATGTTGCCCAGTTTTACCGGTCAATGTTGCAGAATTGTGGTGTTTATATGTGTTGCCATTGTTTGTCTTTCTTATTTGCCTCATTAGATCTGAACAACAGCTGGATATTCCTTTGTGTTCTTGGAAGGTGTATCAACAATATCACATTGTTCACAATGTTGTAGGAGTAAAAGCAGTGATACCAATACACCTTTCAATAATTATACAGGACTCGTTCGAGTTCCAGAATAATAATTATTGATTTATAGA
>JARVGQ010065705.1:0-11960 GCA_031762355.1 Hypsolebias martinsi | reverse complement strand
CTGGCCTCCCTCTCATTCACACACGTACTCTGTCTTACTACGGCTGACTTTCATTCCTCTTCTTTCAAGTGCATACCTCCACATCTCCAAGTTCTCTTCCGTTCCTTCTACAGATACAGATTTTCTTTATTGTTATTTGCACCACATGTGGTACATGTGGTGGAAGGAAATTATGAACACAGGGTCCCAGTTACATCCAACAATAAAATGTAAAAGAAAAAAGTAGTAAGCTCTAAGATATGAACTAAGAAAAACATCAACTGAATATACACTAAGCACAAATAGCAAAAAAAAACAAAAAACAATTAAAACAATACGTCGAACATGAGTCTGCGTGAGCAGATGAGCATGCATGAACACATGCAACATGAAACAGATCAGCAGCAACATGAAACAGATCAGCAGCAACATGATGTGATTCTCCACATCCTGGTTAGAGATTCATGAGTCTAACAGCCTCAGGGTCAGTTTATCACAGCCGTCTGCAAACATCATAGTCAAACAACGTACCTACATCTCTTCAATCACCCGCATCACAATGAATGTTAAGAATGAATGTTAAGAATGTTGTTCCATGGATGCGTATCCGACAGATTTTTTTCAACAACTTGTACTGATGGACCAAAAATTGTACACTGTACAGAAAGCTATGTACTAAGATGTGATTTTGGGTTCAGTGCTTGGGTTCGATACAGATCAAGAAACTAATAAAAACATAATACAGCTATTTGTAGACCAAAAATTATTTAACTATAAAGCAGCAATGGTATATTTAAATGCAATCATATTGTCTTGGATCTATTGTTGCATGTCCTGTTAGTCTTAAGCAAACCAGCCAACTTTAAAATTAGTCCAATCACTTTTTGATTAAGTTGTCAAAGTATTTAAAAAATATTACAGAATAATTATTACAACAGGTTTACTAGATATAAAAATTTGAGATTTGATAATTTAACATATATTCAGAGGTTCACCTTGTCATTAAAATTGTCCACAACATGGCACCTCCACCATGCAGAACATTAATTAGTTCAACTTTGTTCAGATCAGGTGATATTGTTCTCTTCAAGTGCACGAGGGGAGCACAGACTCCCTAAAGGAAATTTAACTTTCAGGAAATCTACATTCTTATTTATGGCTGCTAAAGAATTGGGGGAAAAATACTTTGAAACAAACAGCAATATCAACATTGACAAATAGATTTTATTTACAATCAGACAGTTTTAAAATGTTTTGTATGAAACTTTGCATGATTTCTGTAAAAGGAATCATTTAAAAAATTGGATTAAAATATTTTAACTCTGTATAACTGTCTACTAGTTTTTATTGTGTTTGTGATTTGCTTGCATTTTATTGTTCTAACTACATTTATGTTTAATGGCTTTAATCTGTTTTTATGTTTTACATTTATGTTGTATTTATTTGCCATGGGAACTACAAAATGGAAATAAGCAGTGGGCCAAATCTGGTGCACAACATTGTTTATTCTGTTGAGATTAACATACAAAGTAACATTCAGGTCTAAATAAAGGTTGAATGAATGAATGCAATGCAGAATGTGCTGAAGAACTTATTAATCCTGCAGCTGAGAGACGACGTTTTCTTGGCACTTTAACTCAGATCAATGACGTGTGAATGTGCTGAAGCTGCTAAATAAAAAATAAATACATAAAAAAAAGGAAAAACTTATTTGTATACCTATGCCTATTTTATGACTGTCTATTTTTGTTATTCACAGTTGTCATCACTCTTTGTTAAGAAATCTCTTGTAAATGAGTCCCCGAGGCTCAATGGGATTAACCTGCATAAATAAAGGTTGAATGAATGAATTCACTGACTCTGTAGACATTAAACTAAACTAAGCCAAACCAAACAATTCTTCTCATATGATTACGGTAGTTACAATATCAGTCACTATTTTCACCATTTTCTCTATCAATCTTGTACTAATTAACCCTTGATGCGCTGAAACGGCGTAATTCTTGAAAATTTAAAGCAAGAGGCACCTACCTGTGAGCACAAAGATGAGTAGTGAATAGTTCATGCGTTCAATTGTAGAAAAACTGCACAACTTAATAATATTTTACCTTTTTTTTTTAAATCTAACTTTAATCTGACATTCAGAAGATATTATATTCAGTAAACAGCACAGATTTAATTTCTCATTTTATCAGAATACACTCCTTCCAGTTCCATCCACACACAGTTTTGTGCTCTTGTGTGTGTTTGACATTTACAGTCATTGCTGTTTGACAGTTCTTCTTGATGGGCATAGCTTATCTCCAAAGATGGGAATTTGTTCTCCAACCTGTTTTACTCGTGCACCTTTAAGATAAAGGCAAGAAACAGTTTTAAAGCCTCAAAGTTTTCTTTCACTTTTGTTAATGTCATGAACTTTTATGACGACATGAATTCTTGAGCAGAATTCAAAATATTCAGACAATTCAGGAAGTCAAGAGTTTCTCCAGCATTCAAACACGCACTGATAAGATGAGGTTTTCTGATATATCAAGAGTTTTGCTTTAGAAAAATTATATAAAGAAATTATGAAAATACTCTTATTTCACAGTTTTACAGAGCACTATAAACTTGATAAAATGTCACCACCAAAGAAAGCATTCTGGTGCAAAACTGCAACACAAGCAGACAGACAAAATAAAAATATCCTGATGCATGCTCAATAATTTATAGTTGATAAGACTGAGCTGAATACAGCACCTCAGAGTGAAGAAGTCTGAAACGTTTCTACATTTTTTGTTGTTTTTTTTTTTTTTTTTGAATGTCCAGAGGACCAGAATTAACTTTTTTAGATGCATCTAAAAATAATTAGCAACACAATAAAGAGGGTGTTACAACGCACAACATATCCTGCAGGTCTGTCCTCTACTTTCTTTAAAATGCATAGGCCACACACAGTTATGTAATTCGAAAAATATTTTCTGAAAGAAGTGGAAAAGAAAAAGCAATTCCATATTCCATGTTTCAATTTGATGTTTTGTAAATAAAAAAACTGAAAAAAAAACTGTTATTTAAATACTATGTGAAAGAAATTGGAACTGTGAAAAACTAATTTGTTTTCTTCAACTACATTTTTTTTTCTGTGCCACAAAACACAGAAGTCAACTCTACAATAATGAAAGTAACATTCCTAGAATACTCGCCTCCGTGCACAGCAAAGTTTAAAACAAAGATCTCACATGAGACGCTAGTGCTCAGAGGAGGGATGACTCAACAACCCCCATGCTAAATTTCAATTTAATATCTAGAAAACTAACAGAGGTGTTGCCTTTTTGGTCACTTAACTGTGAATCAAGTTGTTGCCAAAGCCACCCATTCATCCATTATCTTTTGCCCTCTTTTTCTTTTGTTGGGTCGCAGGGGTCACTGGTGCCCATCCAGCAATCACTGTACGAGAAGCAGGGGACACCCTGGACACGTTACAAGTCCAGACTCCAAAAATTAATCAATAAAATTAAGTTTCATTAATGTCCAAGTGGTTCATGAGATATTTTGCTTACAGACAACCAAACAGAAGCATACAAACACTGGGCCACTCTTAAATCAATACCTGTATATAACCAATTGTCCTCCAATATTATTAAAACGAAGGCTGTGGGTCCGGATTTGAGAAACATTTCATACAGTTGTGCTGCCAGAATTTTGGACTCATGTTTATATGATTTTTGTTTTTAATCACCTCATAAATTTCCTGGGTTGGGTGTGTTCACAGATGATATGAGTGATCATTGTGTTATTGGTGTCATCAGAGACTTTAAACTGCCTCGCTCCAAGCCTAGACTAATTCTAAAAAGGGAAATGAAACGTTTCTGTGAACAGGCCTTCCTTTGGGACCTGTCGCATTTTGACTGGCAACATACTCTCCTAAATGATGATGTTAACACTGCTTGGAACTTCTTTCAGAATAGTTTCATCTACTACATCTACACCCCATTCAGTAGATATTGTGAAAAATGCAAAGCAGCATGTAGAGCCATTTTCTGATTTTATGTCTCCCACTGATTTGCACTCCACACCTCATGTTTCTGAGGGACCTGATTCGATTTTGAAAGTGTGTGGTATAAAATATCTTCTGAAAAACTAACAACCCTGCTTTGAAGTCAACAGGTGTCAGTCCTATCAGTTTCTCTGACCCCAGATCAGCTGAAATGTTTTTGGATGGATGACTCTGTCCCACACATTTCTTTGTCAATGTCATCTGGCATGGCGTGCAAAGACATGGGATGGTTTGTAAAAAAAAAAAATGTATTAACATTATTGATTGGTCACCCACCTCAGAATGCTCTGTTCTGTGGTCTCCATACATGCATGTCTATAAAGAAAATATGCAGGCTGTAGTTCACAGTGTTAGAACTATGACCCGCTTCTCTGAGACACACAGCGTTTCACGTTTTGTCTTCCTTTCAGGCAATTCCAACACACATACTGGAACAAACCCCACCAGACTTATGGGCAACGTCCAAGTATGATGGATTTATAAAGGATTGTTACCCAGTAATCATCACACCTAGATCCTACTTTAGACCCTGTCAGAAGCAGTATCCTCTGAGGCCTGACGCTGTGGATGGTGCGACCCCTGATCCACTCACTGTTGGCTCTGGGGTCATCATACCATGTCCTGACTCTCCAGTTTGAACACCCCTCTTCCCAGTGAAAAAAGGTCAGAGAAGTAGGTCAACCAGTGAAATGGAGGTTGGTCCAGGATCTTCAAGCTGTGAACAGAGCTGCAGTTCCTCATGCTCCAACTGTCCCTAATCCACACACTAATTTGTCTCAAATCCCACCCACAGCAACATTTTTCTCTGTGGTTGACCAGTCAAACATTTTTCTCTGTGCCTGTGCATAAAGACAACCAGTTCTGGTTTGCATTTGAGTTTGAAAGGCAAACCATACACATTCACCAGAATGTGTCAGGGGTATTGTGAAAGCCACACCATCTATAATGCTGCACTTAAAGCATCATTCAATGACCTTGTTTTAATTCCTGGTTCTGTTCTCTTGCAGTATGTTGACAGTCTTCTCTTGTGCTCTCCAGACCAGAACCAGTACACAGAGGATACTATGATGTTGCTTAACCACCTCCATTCTAAAGGACATAAGGCTAGCCTCTCTAAAATTCAGTTTGTCCAGCAAACTGTGACTTTCTTGGGTCATGTGTCGTCTCAGTGTTCTCACTCTCTGTTTGATAAAAAGGTAAAGGCTGTACAGCACATTCCTTGCCCCATTTCAAAGAAACACCAGATGTCATTTCTCGGTGTGACCTCCACCTGTTGAAATTTCATCCCAAATTATGCCACAGTGGAGGCACCACTGTCCTTTATCATTCCTGGAAAAGGCTTAGCTGCCCATGATAAGACTGATTGGACTCCTGAGGCTGAGAACAGTTTCACTGCCCTCAAATCTGCTCTGTTCCAGGCCCCAGCCTTGGCCTTACCCAATCCAGACAAACACTTTGTACTTTGTACAAATGATGGATAAAAAAGGAGATTATATGTCTTCTGTTTTGTTACAGACTCACAGTGATCATTTGTACCGTTGCTTACTACTCATTGCTTACTACTCGTCGCTTACTACTTGTCAAAAATTGACCCTGTTGCTACAGGACTTCCTGGCTGCCTTCACGCTGTCGCTGCTGCTGAAAAGGCTGTGTTGGCATCCAGGGATATCATGTGGTATTCCCCTTTAACTGTTTATGTATCTCACTCTGTCTCAGTTATCTTGCTGGAGCAGAATACCTCACACCTTTCTGCAGCCAAGTGGCTTAGGTACACATCAGTCCTTTTGCATATGCCAAATATAGAAGTAAAACATTGTGTAACCTTGAATCCTACAACTTTGCTACCCATTGCTGATGACAGTGACCCACATGACTGCTCTGACATTCTGTAACTCACCTGCACACCACGACCTGACCTGAAAACGTACCACTGACCAACCCTGACATGGTTCTGTACGTAGACAGATCCTCTCACAGGCCTGATGTTGGTCTGAATTGTGTTGGTTTTGCTGTTTGTTCTGGCTTTGTCACACTGATTTCAGGCCCTCTACCATCTCACATTTCTGCCCAAATGACAGAGCTTGTGGCCCTGACTGAGGTCTGTAAATTAGCCTCTGGGAAAACTAACATCTATACCGACTCCAGATATGCTTTTGGTGTTGCTCATGATTTTAGTGCTCTTTGGGAACATAGATAGTTGCCAAATATTACCAAATGTACAGCTCATGCTCATATTTCTGATCCTATGTCTGCAGGAAATGCCCATGCAGATGCTGCTGCCAAAAAGGCCTCAACACAGCCATTTCCTACCCTATTTTCAGACCCTGCACTGCCTTCTCAGCCCCCACCTTTGCTGTCTGAAGTGCAAGTTTTTTGCAACACCTGCTGAGAAAGCTCTGTGAGCTTGATGCAGCTGTTCACCCACTCCTGATGGCTGGTTCTCGCCTGATGGTAAACTATGCCTACACCAACATTTTTACCCCAGTTTGCTAAATGGAGCCATGGCTTGGATCATGCCTCCAAGGGAGGAATGATGTCATCTGTGGGCCAAATGTGGTTCACTAAAGACTTTACTGTGGTAGCTGAAACTTACTGTAAAAAATATTTAATCTGTGCCTCTAATAACAGCACAAGACCCCTCCAGGTCCAGCAAGGAGAACACAGAACAGCCTTTTGACGAGCTTATGATGGACTTCATAGAGCTGACTCCATCAAAGTATTGTCTGGTAAGCGTAGACATGTTTTCTAAGTGGGTTGAAGCCTTCCCAGCCAAACATGCAGACAGCAGCTCTGTGGCAAAAGCATTGCTAACAAATCATTCCAAAATGGGGAATCCCACAAAAAAATCACTAGTGATAATGGGACCTATTTTGGTAACAAGGCCCTATCTGAAGTCACTGAAGTCCTAGGTTTTGACTTAAGGACACATTGTGCCTACCATCCCCAGTCAGGAGGAGCAGTAGAAAGAGAAAATGACACTTTAAAAAATAAACTTGTAAAGTGCTGTGAGGAAACTGGCCTTCCATGGAAGAAGGCTCTACCTCTAGCGCTGTTATACATGCATGTCAGGAGGAGAAAAAGGTGTAACCTGAGTCCTTTTGAGGTTCAGTTTGGTAGGCCTGCACAGATGGGAGCAGATACACGGATTGAGACATCTCTTCCAACACACTTCATGGAACATGAAATGGTTGAATATTGTCGAAACCTCTAAAGTTTTTATTGTAGAATTACCAAACAATAAAAGCGATGCTACCGAGCCCAGCTGAACAGCCCCTGCATGACCTCATCATACCTGGGGACTGGGTTCTTGTGAAGGATCTGAGAAGGAAGTTTCTCTCCATTGGCTCCCTGTCAATTCCAGAATAGAATTCAAAATCCTACTTCTAACCTGCAAAGCTCTCAACAACCTAGCTCCAGCTTATATTACAGATCTTATTGTTCCATATTTTCCTGACAGAGCACTTCTTTCTCAGGCTGCAGGTTTACTTGTGGTTCTTAGAATTTACAAAGCAGAATGGGAGGCAGATCTTTCAGTTATCAGGCTCCTCTCTTGTGGAACCAACTTCCAATCTCTGTCCGTGAGGCTGACACATTGTCCAGTTTTAAAACTAGGATTAAGACTTTCCTTATTGATAAATCCTATAGTTAGGGTTGGCTTGGATTTCCTGAGCTGTCCCTTAGTTATGCTGCTATAGGCTTAAGACTGCTGGAGGACAAACTGACCACACTTTTTCACTCTGCTACTGTCTTTACTTACTCTGCTCAACCTGTTTTTTATTTGTAATTATTTTTTCTATCCTTAACTTGTGTGTGTGTGTTTTTATTGTCTTTCAGGTACACCTGGACCTATATCTGGACCTACCATTCTGTGTTTGTTTGTCTCTCTTTTCTGTCCTCTCAACCAGCCAATCAAAGCAGATGGCCGCTTGTCCTGAGCCTGGTTCTGCTGGAGGTTTCTTCCTTTAAAATGAAGTTTTTTCTTTCCACTGTTGCCACTGTGCTTGCTCAGGATGGGAGAATGCAACAAAGCCAAGATTAAACATGTCTGCTGGATTCCTTAGATAGAAAACTTTACTAATTGGCTTTTCTATGTATGTGAATGTTACTGTAAAGCGCCCCGAGACAACTTTGTTGTGATTTGGCACTATATAAATAAACTGAATTGAACTGAATTAATTATATCCAACAAAGATTATTTTTTAATATCAAAATCTACTTCATGTTTCCAAATCTCTAACCATAGATGTACTATACATGCATCACAAGTCCAGAAAAATACAGTACCTTTGTAAAGAAAAGATCTTGTTTAATCTCTGTATGGTCTTCAACTTCTTTCATTTCTTACTTATAAATGTGAGGTCAGGACAAAGTCACTAATCCCTTTGTACCTTGGGATAAAAATGTTAAAGGGTGCACTTCAGGCCCACACCAAAATCCAGTGAATTTGACAGGTTTTCAAGGAGAGTTGGATCAGGTCATGAACAACAGAACTATGTCTGTTGTATGTAAATACGTCTTCAGATAAGAAGGCTGTTTCCTGATGTGCTAAAATCACTGGTCTCAGGAACCATTAACACTTGCTCTCTGAGTTAAAGTTAAGATGTATCAGTGAAACCCAGATGAGATCAATTCTAATCAATTCAAGAAACAATCATTTTTGACAGCTTATAATTTACATGTGCAGGATGTACTAATCTTAACCTTACTAACCTTACTAATCCTGTTTAAAGGCCCACACCACAAAAACTGTGAGTAGGTTTCCCCACACATGCACGGCCTTGGTCTATAAACAGGCTTTTTCTTTCCGGCGCAACCTCGACGTTGTTCTGGACTTACAATACAACATACTTTAATACAGGTAGACTGATTCAGTACAACTCTATAGTAGACCAGAATGGCTGTTAACTGCTATGATTAAATTTGATGTGCTTTTTTCAAAATCCCAAGTGAACTATCTTGTTGTCTCAACAAAAAAAGGTTAAATCATGTCATCTAGACCAGTTTCTTTAAGGGAGAAATGTTTAATCTTCCATCTGGAAGACCATCAGTCTGTGGCCTGCCAACCAGATCTGTCCCATAGTTAGCCTTCACTGCTGTGTTTCAAGACAACCTCCTGTTGGAATCTCAGAAGAAGACTAGTCTTGTTTTTGTTCTCAAGTTGTTTGATTTTGTCATACCACCAAGACAAAACTACATATCTTAAACAGTACAAATCTCAAGTGATTCTCAAAAAAGGATTAGTGGGAAAATTGTGATTCTTGTTACGGTTTGTGAATTGAAATAATTTCTATAGATCACAAAATGAGCTTTTCTAAGTCAAAGTAGAAATGTACTAAACAGTCACTTTGAGAGTACAAAATAAATAAGCCATCTTGACATAACGTCATAAAATTATTTTCTAAGCATGTTGGCTTCCATACAGTACTTAATGCGAAAGCAACTCTTGCTTGTTACTTTTGGAAATATTTATTTCTTGCGGAAAGTTGCATCAAAAGAGCCAAAACAATGTCACCTCCATTTAGGCAGCCATCTAAATGCAGCTTTAATTTGAACAGATTATTTAAAAAGAAAATAATAAATTATGTTCTGTGACTGGACCTTTAGACTTGATTTTAGTTTGTTGCCACTGAACCTCAAGACAAAACTAGAGGAGGTGACAGACCCTATGAAACAGTGCTAACCCTCAGAAAACCCATTTGTACATTGGAAGCTCACATTTTCAACATAATTTTTGCAACCATATAATTCTGGGAGAATTTTCAAAAAGGTTAACAGATTTATGTAGAGATTAGACAAAGACATTTGGGTACAAACATGACAAATTTACAAAATACATAAATGCAACTTGCAAAGTACACGAGCAGCCCTGCAACGCCAAAGCCTACTTATGTCAAGAAACTTGTTTTTAAGAAAATGTTACAGTATTTTATAGCTCTGGAGTGTTTATGAAATGACAGTAAGCCTTCAAATACAAAAAGAAACCTTTTTTGTTTGTTTTGTTGGGACACAGGTTAGGGCCTTTTCCTATAAAATTCTACATTCAATCTTAGTTTATAAGCCAACAAATACCTCTTACACTAACTGGCTCCATAACTGCAGTCACTTTGAGTAAATACAGAAAAAGATGTTTTAAAGCCTTTTTGCTATCTAAAATATATTTTAATTTTTACAACACTGATATTTCTATGCAAAACATTTACAAAGTCATCCAGAGATCTCCCAAATGATGTTTGGAGTGTCCACATTGTTTAGAGCAACATAATGGGGCAGCAGAATCAGAAAAGACCATCTTGTAACAGCTGCATCTCCTTGTAGAAATCAAAACAAATGTATAAAGGGTTACCAAATCCCCATCTATTTCTATTATTATTACTAATCTTTATTTAACCAGACAAACCCAACTGAGATCTCAGATCTCTTTTGCAAGGGAGGCCTGGGCCTGAAGGCAGACTAACATGCATGTTTTTGGTCTGTAGGAGGAAACCGGAGTCCCTGGAGCAAAACGAGAGACAGCTCGGCCTTGCTGGGATCCGCGCAATCACGAGAAGAACATGCAAACTTCACACAGAAAGACCCAGGTCCAAATGGGGATTGAACCCAGGACCTTCTTGCTGTGAGGCAACAGTGCTAACCACATAGCCATCGTGCAGCCAACTACTAGATTAGATACTCAGATTATGGAAAGAACTGGTTGCCTTTTGTTTTGTTTAGTAGAAAACCTCAGATGAATCAACATAAACCAAAGGCACAAACCTAAACAAGCCTTAAAACGACCAGAAGGAACATAAAGCAGCTCCTAAACATCATGAAAACAAAGGACGAAATCTACCAATTTACTGGAGGAAAAACATTTGTCCAAAGTTACTATTTGCTGCCAAAATGTGATAAAATGGGTAAATTCACAACATATTATGTGTGAGACAGGAAAATATGCTCCAGAACTAAGAAGAATAAACCTCTAAACAATTTCAGAAGTTCTCAAGATCTAAAACCTCTGTCATTTCCTCTGAAGTTCTAACACGAAGTTCTAAAACTTTAGTTTTTCAATAATTAAAAAGATCAGGCTGTTACGTGACAGCTGCTTTCTGGTCTTATTTTCTTAAAAGTGGAAGTTTCTACATCAATTAAGCAGACTAAAAACATAAAATTGACTTGTTGAGTCAAAGCCAGCCTACAAACCAAAGGAAATGTAGCTCAGAAGCTCCTGCTAATAAATATTTAGTACCTCCATGTGAAGTCTACAACGATATTTTGATAGGATGATGTATAAGGGCCACTCAAAAGAACAAAAACTGAGAAGCACACTTTCTTTGTATTGTTTTTGAGTTTTAAGATTAAAGTTAAAATGCTGAGAAAGGTTGAAATGTCAAAAAGTAACAATGAAAAGAAAAAAGTTGAGATTCATCTTGTAATGTTGAGAATAAAATTAAAATGCTGTGATTAAACTTGTAATATTAAAAGATGATTTAAAGTTGTAATGTCTAGAATAAATATGTCATGAATAATAAAACTCCTAACATCAAAATTATACTCAAAATGTCAAATTAAACTTGCAATGATAAATGTTGTGTTGAGACAAAAGCTGAATTTTAGGAATAAAATGTAGATGAGTTTCAAAATATCGAAAGTAAAGTAAAAAGTTGAGAATAAATGTAATGGTTAAAATCAAAAAAGGTTCAATACATTTTTGATTTTATCATGTCCTGGATGACTGAGAATCTTCACCAGCAAATGTAATGGTTGTAATTAAAAAAAAAAAAGTTCAATACTGAAACGCCTGGACTTTATTTGTAACAGAAGACGATTCGCTCGTCGTCCGAGGAGCTTTCTCAATTCAAAGAAGCAGTTTGGGAGTGAGGTTTTAAAGGCGCACGCACGCACGCACGCACGCACGCACGCACGCACGCACGCACGCACGCACACACACACACACACACACACACAC
>JARVGQ010065673.1:0-11973 GCA_031762355.1 Hypsolebias martinsi | reverse complement strand
TGTATGTTAGCACACCCGTTCTTAAGTCCGAGTTGCTGTAAGTCGAGGGCGCCTTAAGTCGAGGACTACCTGTACTTCCAGACTAGCTACACTGCCGTCTTTGAGTGTTGTAGTTACACGCCACATATTTTCCACTGAGCCTGAATAGAAACTGTTATTGAGAATGCGACCACCTGTCACTGATTACTACAGCCAGCGCTAGAAGAGTGCGAGCACGTCAGGGAACTTGAACTCATCAGGACTGAGATGGTGATGCTGATGCGTTCGTGGACGGTGACGTCCTCTGTCGGGCCTACCTGGTCCCTGCGTGGTTTTCGATGAGGTACCAGGTTGCACAGAAGTTCTCGCTGGTGAAGTCTGCACTCATTCCTGGGAATATTGGTTCCAGGTCTTTGTGTGGGACGTTGCCTCTGCGAGGAAACAAACGCAGGCGTACGTTATGAAAGCAAATGGTTTAAAAACAAACTTCCAGGAACCAAGAGTTTTGTGAGCGTATTTCACTGCGAATCAGGTAAAATTGTGTTTTGACGTGACTTTAGGGTCGAGTTCTCCAGCAGGGGGGGGTGTGTAGCCAGGAAGTGTTGAGGCTGGGAGAGGCTGGCGTGGGAAGTGCAGTGTGTGACGCCTGGGTGCCCCTGGAGGACCCAGTTCTCATTAGGGAAGCTTGATCTCTACTAATGACCTGTGGTCTGCACAAACCGAACCCCCATCACCGCCATCACCACCCACTCTGCAGTTACACAAAAAGGTCGAGTATTTGGTTTTTGTGAAACAAACAAAAAAAAAAACCTAATATTAACGCTGGAGACGTGCACACAAAAAAAAACAGAAACCTCCTAATTTAGATGTGTTGTGTATTTATTTCCTTTCTATGCACAGACACAAAAACACATTTGTTGATGCAAAAATATTTCAGCATTTCTGATTCGAAACGTTTAATTTCCACATTTAATAATGCGATTGGGATTTTTATTATATTTTTAATTTGCAAGTTTGTCAATATAACTAAAAGAAATGCTTCAAATATTAAAACTGTGATTAAAGACATGAGTGAGGTTTGATTCAATTGGTTATAACAGAAGTAGTAAGGTTCTTGTAACTACATGCACAAAACAGTGACCCTCATTTTTAACTTAGTTTTTCCTTTCAAACAAAATTCATTTTGGAAAAGACATTCCAAAATAAATAAATCTGTTCATCCATGTTTAATACATAACGTAACTTTGTATCTTTTCCAACATATTTGTTGAAATGCAACAAGACATTATTTATAACAAGGGTATCATCACATTTTAGGATTATTGAAATAACAAATATAACAAAAGGTACATTAATATATTTAATGTGGGAGTTTTCAAATTGATTTTAGTACTGAACTTATGTGTAAATAAGAACAACAAAATCAGCTCAATTTAACAGATGTTTAAGGTGTTGGAAATGACACCATTGTTTCTAAAATATCCATTTTTAACATAAATAAAACTTAATTAGGGTCAGTTTTTTATTTATTCTAGATTTCAATTGTCAAAACATTAAAATAATTCTCTGAAATCTAAAATCAAGTGAAAATTTAATTCTAAAGCAAATTATAAAGAGTTCAAAATCCTGTATAAAACCCTTAAAATAAATATGGGGATAATTGGATTATCCAACAACTAAATGAGGATATAAGACACAATTTCAACTTCAGAATGTGAGAATGTACATTCCAATTAATAAAAACACGTTTAACTAAAATAATCTATAAAAAAAATAGCTCGTGATAACAATTAGATGTGGTTATGGGTTAAACTGTTTAAAATGATGCTTCTCTCAACAAAAATCTTCACAATTTTATACTTTGCAAGACTCAGACTTCCATATTTATCATTTTATTTTAAGTCAGTTTTAACTTCTGGAAGCAAAAAATTAATTTAAATGAAAGGAAGACGTTTCTACCGTGATTTGAATACGTATTTTTTTTAGTATGTGAACTGCAAACATCGTGACAAAAATAGACTAAACGGAAAAGAAAGCAGGAAATAAACTTCTAAATAAATTCTTCCCCTTTAATAATTAATCATCTACACCTAAAACATAAAAATTCAAAGCAAAATCTAACTTATATGTTAACATTTTATATTAAATATGTGTAAGTGCTCTGGACGAGTGGGCAAGTTGTTTTTAGACAACCAGGTTGTTTAACTATTGCAGAAAATGGATGGAGAACCAGGTGTCAACAGAAAATTTATTTAAATGTAGTAACACCTCATAAAAATGCTGAAGTGCTTTAAATTAAATAGGGTGCAAAAATAAATGCTTATATATAAAAATATTTTTCCAGACATTTCAAGACTGTGGAACCCAGGAAGCATTACATCTGTGGCAGGTTTTATGCTTTTTAATATGAATACTCCGAAAGTGGACGTGATTCTGTATCATTATGCAGTGAAATATCTATAAACATTAAAGTTGCAGCAAAACACAAGAATCTATGCGCAACGCAGCAAAGCTTCATAACTCCATGTAAAAGATGAACTGCTGGTTTTGCGCGTCTTTGTTCAGAAAGAACAGTGCAGGCTCTGTGCAGGATGTTTAATGTTTCCCTGGATGTGAGGGAACGCTGCAGCCTCTTTATGGGGGTCTTGTCCGTGGCCACGAGCGGTCACTTGCCCCCGGCCCCCTTAAACCAAACAAATACAAAGCCAGAGATGCCAGAAGTCGACAATGCAAACTATACGTTACAGCCTGCGCTCGCCGTGCTGGACGCGTGGGAGGCATCGCAGCGCCGCCTGCTCCGAGGACATGTACGTGTGAGGTTCTTTCCAAACGTCTTTTTATCATCCCGCTCTGTACTTTATACACAATTATGTTGTTTCCACTCCCTGCGAGGAGCGGTTACAGGCTGCCCAGACGCTGCCATGTTGGCATAATATTTCAAATGCTGGCATATGAGGAGAGTTTGTTTCTGTTTGGGGATGTAAACCATGACTCAGCGGTGAGAGCGCTTTTGTTTATGTCAGCATGATTGAGCTGTGCATGTGGGTGTGTATCTGAAGGTTTTTGATCCATACTTGTCCAGCTCGATGCCCAGTGGGTTGCCGGGACCCAGGGAGAGGGGGGAGAGCCCTTTGTTGCGGTCCCTCCTCATGTCGTAGTTCATCTCATCCACCCACACCGCGGACTGTTCCAGGATACCTGCAGGCAGACGAGAGACGATGAAACCCTCCAACACGTCCCAGATGTGCTCGCATGCAGACACACAAAAAACACATTTATCCTATGAAAATGCTCTTATAGAAAGTTAATGTGTTAGCTTTGTTTTAATTGGGAAATACATAAACGAGCTAAATGAATCCTCACCCAAAGTGTTTATGAGAAGAAAGTCTTTTATTTTTTAAAATGTCAAGACAATTTTATTGGCAGAAAAAAAAAGCCCCAACGCTGAGCAAAAAGAAATCGTGTTTCAAGACTAATTCTGAAATAAAGAACCCCCTGAACCAAATGCATTTTTTTAATTTGTTATTATTTTATCAACAAGTTACTGGTGCACCTTTACTGGGTTAAACAAGAACCAACATGCAGTATTGTAGCTGAACTAGTTTGAGGTGCAGTTTATTACTCCTGCTGCATAACTTGATTGAGTTTTTCAAAATAAGAGCTTCAAATACCGTGATAATCTAAGAAAACTGCGCGTGTCATAATATTACTTTGTAAAACCAATAAGAAAGCATTAGTGTACAATAATGCTTTCTGAAATAGCATGAATGATTGAGGCCTTTTAGAGTAGCTAATATTTAGAGGTTGTTAAATTGGAAAAACTAAATGTTTTGCTAAACGTAGAGACAAAAATAAAATTGTAATGAGGAAACAAAAGATCTAAAAAAAGACATTAAATTTAATTGGTGATGAATGGTTTATTTTGGCAAAATAAACGTTTATTTTCATCAAAATAAAACTACAAACACCCAATTAATTTAAAAACCATAAAATATGAGCTAACCTACAATAACTTGCCTTGTTATAATTTTAATATATTTCTCAACTCTATTTTTAAAATTTTTTTTCTTTCCTTAAGTTTTGTTATTTTATTTCCCTTCATGTGGTGTTGACGATGTGCATTCTGGACCTGAATTTTAAATATTATAAATGAGAAGTGGCGTTACTGAGTCACTGACTGCCGCCCTCCATCTCCTCCCAGTGTCCAGGCCAGCAAGAAGCAAATGAAACTATGTTGACGTCTCGTCTCTCGAGTCTCACCAATCCTCTCCGGTTTGAGCAGTTTGAACGAGACCGTGGAGGTGCCGAGACCCCCGGACTTGGTGGTGACGATGATTTCTCCCTTGTCGTCTTTGGCAGGGCCCACACGGCACACTATTTTGCTGGCTGACATCCACTCGGCTGTCAGCATGCAGTTATGGCCACAGATCGACAGACCTGAGACAGAAGGCAGAGACAGAACAAATAAACAAACTGTGGCACACACACACTCACACACACACACACACACAAAGAAGGAGGAGCGCTCTCAGACAGCAGCGACGTCTATCAGCAAGCAAACTGTCACCAGGGGTCAAAGTTCAAGCTGGGGTCAGGATGGGTGTGGGTGGCCTTGATCTTCCTCCGCCTCGCTCAGCTCCTTATAGTGAATGTGTGCGACTCTTCAGTGCTAAGTGGCTCATTACTGGCACAACGTGCACTCTGCCCTTACATCTGTCAGCCTCGTTTCAACCCGCCTAAAGACTCTTTGGGCACGAGAAGAAAGAGACAGGGATCACGCTGACATTTCCAGCAGAGGAGGTTTAAAGCGCTTTACGCGTGTCATCAAACGTTAGAAAATCCCGTAAGAGCTGATCAACAAATAGCCCATAAAACCGTGAATAACATGCCCATTACGGCCTCATTTCCTGCCTCTGTTCTCCACAGGCCACTTTGTTTGAATACATAAGCACTCACACACATTTGCGCTACCAAATCGTCTAAATCACGGCCCCAGGGGCATAGACGGTCAGAAACAGACTTGTATCGTTGGCCACTGTGATGCAAGACAAGCGAGAAGCTCATGGATTACCATAAGCTTTTCAACAGCAGAGAAACTGTCAATAGTGAGGGAATGTACCGGCAAAACTTCACAAAAACATAATGAAAATATACTGTTGGTCCCAATGTGTGGCCCAAATACCATTAGGTTTTACATTAGAGTGCTGCTGCTAAGCCGTCATATTAAAGATAGGTACAAAATAATCTAGAGTTGAAGAAAAAAGCTTAATACGTCTCGACTTTGTTATTATGAAGCTTGAGGTTTGGTATTTGTTACCTAATTAGTAATTTGCAAAATAAAACTAGATACAGTGGGTAAGCGATCCTAATTATTTTCGCCTTAGAAATGCAGCAAAAATAGACCAGTTATTATCTGACCAGCTGTTAGAAATGGAAACTGATGCTTCTGTGTGGTTACAACACCACCACTGTGGTTCTACGTTTATCAAACGCAAAGACGGAGATGTTTGTGCTGCTAGCTTCAGTGGTGTTAACGTCATTACCGATGAGATCCGTTGGGCCCATGCCTAGGTTTTCTCCGCGGATGGTGACTTTGGTCCAGGCTGTCCCCTCCTTGGGCGAGATGCCCGTGACCAGCGGTGGCTGACGTGGGCGCGACATGGTGACCAGAGGCGCGCGAGAACAGCGGTTCGATCAGAACCTGGACATGGAGATACGAACAGAAACAACAGAACAATACAGTCAGAAACAGAGAAAACACCTGTTTTGCATATAAATCTGATAAATTAAATGGTAAAATGACATTGAGGTTAAAACTGAGGCCTCAGGGGTCTTTTTGACTCAAGTACAGCAGGAGAGTTAAAGTTTTAATGCTTACATGTTCCCATTATACTACTGATGAGTACAAGATAAATATCCTGTATGTATCTAGTGAGTACCACACTGTATTAATTATTTATTCATGATAGATAAGGCTAAGCTGTAATAATTTTAACAACACCTTGATGACACTCAGATAAATCCTAATTAAATTACTGTTTTTTGTGTTCCTTTTTTTTTGACAACACAGTATTTATAGAAAGCCAGACATGTCTAGTTTAGATCCCAGAACTAGGTTCGTAGTAAAGCATGCTCAGCATTTATCTCACAGTTATTCTGCCACCCTGCGGGTCGACAAACAATGTGTGTGTTGCAGCAGCTATCTCTCAAATAATAGCAAAAATAGAGAAGAGAGCCAAGAATGAAGTAGACAGAGAGCAGAGAGGAAAGGAAGAATGTAAACCTCACGAAGCAGGATAAATAAACCTGGCCTGCCAAATCATTCCTCATGAGCCCACACAATACTGTTCAGATTAAGGTACCAAAGAAGGAGCAACCATGCAAATCCCTTCATATTGGGGATGAGAGGAAAAGTTTCAAATGAAAAAAAAAAAGATGTATTTCAGCTGCACAGATGTTTGCTAATAAATTACTGCCAGGTCTCAAAAAGGCTGAACCATATCGAGCCTTGGAAGCAGCTCGAACGAGGCTTCCGCTCTTTTACTCTGCAGCCAAAACACGTTCAGCACAAACAGTGCAGGCGTTTGCACGGACCGGACCTCTGGCAAGAGCATGGCAGTAACACTTCGCAACGTTACAGTCCTGGTGGACGAGTTGTAAGTGCAGAGAAAATTAGAAACGAGGACAGAATTGATATGGTAACTTGTGGTTGATCATTTTAGAACAAAACAAGCAGCCAGTGCATCAGTTTGAAGCACAGAGTTGATTTTAAAAAATATATTTTTCATCAAGTAACCTGTAAAAAATAAGCACTGCTCGACCTAAAAACAGAGAAATATATTTATTAAACATTGCATTATAAAGTTTCACTATAAACAATCATCTTATGTAAACCTAAACAATGACTTTACATAAAACCCAGTTGGAAGAGAAAGGTTTGATCATTTTATTGCACTGCACAAAGCTTTACTTAGTTTTCCCTGTCATTCATCACAAAGTTGTTGTTTACAAAATAAATCTGTCTTAACTCACAAGATTATTTGTTTATAATTTCTTTATCTGACCATTTTGTGCTAAATGTTTTACTGCAAAGCAATTAAATATACTACTGGTACATACGGGTTCATAACTTAAATGAAACTAGAGGAACTGGATTTTATGAAAAATACAGAATGAATGCTAAAACTAGCTTAAAGTAGCAAAACAATATCCAAAAGCAGAAAATACACTAAGTTCAGCTCAAAGTAGCAAAAGGCTAGCTAAAAGCTAAAATCAGAATAGCACTGGCTAACAGCAGTAAATATTAGTTAAAGCTGAAAGCGGCAAAATCCTCACTAAATGCGTCAAAATGCTAGCTAAAACCTGAAAGTAATAAAACAGTTGCTAATAGCTCAAAACACCAAAATGATGACTACTGGTAATAGCTCAAAGTAGCAAAAGGCTAGTCAAAAGCTAAGAGTAGAATGGCACCTTCTATCAAAAGCAAATATTAGCCTAAAGATAAAAGAAGATACATTATTGCTAAATGTAACAAAATGCTAGGTAAAAGTTCAAAGTAGTAGCTAATACTGGTAGCCCAAGTAGCAAAATGATAGCTAAAAACAAAAATAAAAAAATATGAAAAGGTAACAAAAGGCTAGCTAAAAGTAACAAAAGACAAGCTAAAAGTAGCCAAAAGCTAGCTAAAAATAACAAAAGCAAGTGACTGGATAAATGATTTGTACACAGTTGAAAAATAAACAGTTTGCAGTTACTAATTTATTTATGACTCAAAAAAACCTAAATCAACAAAAGAAAATAATACAACTTCAGATTTTTATGGCACCTGCTTTTAAGGAGTTTGGAACTGCACAGCCTTTAAATAAATATATACTGTATAGTATTTAATAAAACAAGTCACAGATGTGGTAAAAGCAGCAGGACATCAGAACATGTTTTGACCCAGAAACCTCCAGGAGCAGAAACCTTTTCTGGGAGAACAAATTTCCCTCTCCGGTCACCCTCACGTTCCCGAGTTCTAAACGAGAAACGTCCAACGGGAGTTACCTCGCGCTGTTTCTGCTGCCCTGCGCTTGTCAGAGGAAATGAAGGGGTTACGAGTCCAACATGATGAAGATAAGAGGTTAACAGGCCTAAAAACAAGAGCCTGGTGTCGAACTTCATCAATCCCACATGTTCGGAAGGGGAGCAGCAGCGGCAAGGGGCAGAGACCAGGGCTCGTTTTTTTTTTTTTTGTATAATTCTGCTTCTGCTTCCAGGAGTGTTTCTGTCCCCCTTTAATATTTTATTTTTTTTAAATCTTAGAAACACACGTGAACAAACACACACGCTTGCACTGGGCAAAATGACAGCTCAGCGAGCTTGCGTGCGAGGGCCCCAAGCTGGTGTTGTGTGGTCTACACGAGTATGAGGAAGGATCTGCAAAGAGGTCTGGGCAGTGCATGTGTGTGTGCGTGTGTGTGGTCTGGGTGTGTGGTCTCCGGCGCGGGCCTGGGGAGAGCCTGCTGACGGCTGGGATGAGAAAAGAGCCGCTGTGTTTACTTTACTCTGGGGGCTGCTCATGGACACGGGAACACTGCCCAGACTCTCTCTTTAACGTCCAGCATGCACGCACACACACGTGATGCAGCCGAGTCACACAGAAAGTAAGGGGACCCCTGCACAAGTCTCGTGTCATGCATCACCACAAACACCCTGCAAACACAGTAAAACAGAATATAGGTTAATTCAAGCAGAGGCCCGACGAGAGAGGCCTTTTCTCTCTGAAACAGGAAACATTTGAAGTGTTTCTAAACAGTAATAAAATAATGAGCCTCTAGGGGGCATTAGAAGATCCCCTTAGGATGATCGACCACTTTCTTTCAATATGAATCTTTTTGATGTGGACTAAATGTAATCACTGACGTTCCAGAACCAGATTTAGCTTCTTTTTTTTTTTCTGATCATCTCCAAGTCGTGATGCTGTGAACCTCCAAGCCTTTTCCTCTCTGGTAATGTAAAAAGGAAAGTTTGTTTTCCTTGGATGCTGACTACCAAACAGCATGGTTGGCTCTAATTGTATAATAGCAGAGGAACTCTTAACGAGTGACCACCCTACAGTGGCTCTCAGCTAAAGTAAAAAAATAAAAAATAAAATAAAATAAAAAAAAGCAGAATATTGTTTTTTAACAAATCTTTCTCACATATCTAGGCTACAGAAAACAAGTTTCTTTAAAATGCCTGGGACAAAAGCTGACCTGCGCAGCTGCAACTTTCACATTACTGTTTACTTTGACCACCACTGGGATCAACACAACAAACCTTGGTTTAGGATTTTTAACTCATAAAACTAAATGCAGATTTTTTTATTTTATTTTATTTGGTTGCACTTTATTTGAGAGGATGACATGCATCAAACAAAAATTTAAAATATTTTCAAGTTTTAGAAAAAGATTACAGATCTGCTTGAAGTCCTAGGTAAGATAAATATATTAATAATGACGTTAATAAGAAAGTGTTTGAACCGAAATAACGTTTCCAATTTTATTATACTTTTACACATCAATCTGACCTTTTACACAACTGAAATGACTCAGTGAATTATTGATGACTAAATCAACACAAAATAAAATAAAAAACAAACAAAATACGAGGTAATAGCTTCCCAAAAGCAGGACGGTAAAACAGAAGATATTAACGCCACGCAGTTTTGCTTCTAAACAAAACTGGCACCAACACAAAACGCTTTGACAACTGCAGAGGAAACTGGAAATCTCAAAACTAAACATTTAGTTTTGAGAGAAAAAAAACAAACACGTTTAAACTCGTATATCGTCACAATTTTAGTTTTGCGATAATACCGAATGGTGTCTAAAGTAAAGCTGGACCGGCAGGTGACCAGAACCAGAGAATTTTCATTTTTTGGTTCTTTAACAAAATTCATACCCACGCTTTTACACTTTATTACCTTTAATTTAATTTTATTTAGAGACTGATATTTATTAACTGACATGTCTCATGTGGAAGATCTAAAATTGAGAACAATAAGTCCTAAATAAAAAAAAGATGAAGATGAAACTTGCTGGACCCAAAAAGATAGGGCGTAGGATACAGAGTAAAAACGTTGTTTTTAAGCTGTTAATAAATGTACCTTCAGTTCTATAAAGTAAATATGAGGAAGCACAGAAAATTGGATTTATATGGTTACTATTTGCATTTAAACCTATCTTCTTTTGGTCTTTGATTCAAATAAACGTTAAATAAATGCATCAAGAGAACAGCTGTATTTCCTAGCCAAGGTATATTGTTGAACGACTAAATTCTGTGACATTGTGCATTTGAAAATTAAAAAAAAATTGTGGAGGAAAACTGATAGCCAGTAAAACTCGTTCACTTGGACTGCATTAATAAAAATCATTCTGTCCAGTAACCTGGAGCCCTTTATTTAAAATTTTCAGGTAAGAAAAAGAAGAAGTCCTGCAGCTTAGTCAAGTCATACAGAAAATATACAATATATTTATCATTAATTGTCATTTTAATCTATACCTGCAGGTTTATGTTCTTTTAAACAAAGAATAAAATGTTCTGCATGCATTGATTGCAGCATTAACTTAAAACATAACAGAACCAAATATCCCATGCTCCTCTTATCAAACCAGAACATTGTTTCCATATTTCACTTCACTCAAACACAACCCATCAACACCATCCTATACATCTACACTGCGTAATATACTGTACACACGCACGCACGCACGCACACACAGTCTCATGTTGTCATGAATAAGGCATTCATACTCTGGATCACTTAGACCTCAGAGGTAAAAGGTGACTCACATATGGCAATGATTGGCATAAATGAGTGTGAGTGTGTGATGGGTTCAGGGGGCACAAAGGGACCCATTTAACTTGCTCATCATCCTCAATCCATTCCCCTCAGAGTACCACACACACACACACACACACACACAAATACTAAAACGTCTTTTGCTTCATGCTTCTCAACATTACACAAACACCAGATTCCATCAAAGATCCGTCCGACGACTCTGAATGCACAGAGCCGGCCAAACATTACCCGGCTGGAGAGGACCGGCCCGATCACACAGGCTGGGTGGAGCTTTAAACAGTTCTCCTGTGTTCACTTACGCCCAGACCACTCCATACCTCTTAGATGTGGAGACGGTAATGTGCCTAAAAGCCAGAAATGAACCAGAACGTGTGCTAACAACCAAATGGAACGTATTTAACATTGACTGTGCAGGCTGGGTTTGAAAACTGAACATTTCTACAATGACTCAGCATGTCTTTCACATGGAGACACCTCCGTGGTCCATCACAAGACGAGCGCCTCTGGCTCACTGTCCGGCCATCCTCATATCTGCCCACAGGCTCTGTTGTGTTTGGGGATATCTGCTTGTTTGTTTGTCAGTCTCGAATGCTTTGCAGAGTTGTGCTTAATGAAGCGAGGTCCCAGTTTTCCCATATAAAAACCTTGCACCAATAAACAGAAATATGAAGAATACGCCTGCAACGGCAGGAAAATGTTTTCAGAGGATTAGGAGGCTGGAGACAGGCGGCTCTGCCCAGTGACACGGTGAAATGGAGCAATCTGAACCTTCATGGTCCAGGTTATAACACTGCTGCCTGAACTGCTTCACACAAAGAACACAAGCGTGAGAAACAGCCCAAGTCCCATAAGAATATTAACAGTTTTTTAAATCACTGTTGGTTACAGTAAAACCTAGAGTTTTCCAACTTTTCTAACAACGTGATGCTAATTGTCAATATTTTAGCAGCAACTGATCTGGCAGTCATTTAAAATTACATAAAATGTTGTCATTTTAATCTTAATAATACAATGAATTAAACAGTATTAAATTAAATTAGGTTAACACTGGATTTATTTCAATGTATTGCATATACAAAACCGGATTCCAAAAAAGTTGGGACATTAAACAAATTGTGAATAAAAACTGAATGCAATGATGTGGAGATGGCAAATGTCAATATTTT
>JARVGQ010065668.1:0-11974 GCA_031762355.1 Hypsolebias martinsi | reverse complement strand
AAAAGAAAATGCTGCATAAAAAAGGCAACGTGAGGTGTGATGACGTCATTGGGGCGGCGGCAGTAAACGCAAAACGGCCGGTAACCGAGTCGGCCGTAAACCGAGGACTCCCTGTATATGGCAAGTTAAAAATAGCCTTTTGGTTTTAAAGATAATATTTTGAGCTAAATTAAAACTTCAGTCTATTGACGTTTGGGTGTGAATACTCTATGTACTGCTGGGGCTTTGTGAGAAAGCCATAAGTGAAAGACTAACAATCCCATGTTGCGATGTATGTGTTAAAGTATGTGTACTAAAAAACGGGTTGTGGAAGTACAAAACGTTTCTAAAATTCAAACTTTATAGGCAGCTCAAAAAAATAGTGCATGGTATCAACTGTCAGTTGAACATTTTGAATAAAGAAAAATATACAATTTTTACTGCAATCGAGTAGAAAAAAGTTTCTGCTGTAATGAAAATCTGAATTATAGAGGTCCAAAGAGGGCTAGTGTTTCACAAAATTCCCTTTGATTAGTCTCTCCAGCATTTCCTGGGTCTTCCCTGAGGTTTCCTCCTAGTCAAACATGCCTGGAAAACCTCCCTTGGGAGGTGTCATGGGGGCTTCCTTACCAAATGCCTGAACCACCTCAACTGACTGTGGATGTGGATGAGCAGCAGTTCTACTCAGTCTCTCCAGATAACCGAACGTCTCACCCTATATCTAAGGGAGAGTCCAGCTACCCTGCAGGAAAACAACAAAAAACAAATTATGACCGCTTGTGTCTGGGATCTTGTTCTTTCGGTCACTACTCAAAGTTTATGACCATTGGTGATGACAGGATCTTAAATTCTGTGTAGATTCTACAAGGTACCATTAATAAATGTCATAGCACTCTACAGTATTCTCAATTGAGCTGAACATTTTGATGCAACTAAAAACTGAGCAACGATACACAAGACAATAACTTATGGGAAAGAAGCAATGAGTATGCTTCAGTAGGAGGCGATATGGGATAGGGGTAGGGCAGCTGACTTGGGACCAGAAAGTCATGGTTCGACTCCCAGTCATTCACACATGTTGTAGCGTCTTTGAGCAAGACACCTAATCCCTAATTGCTCCCCGGGTGCTTAAATAGCTGCCCACTGCTCCACCTGGGTGTATCTCACATGTGATAGATTAAAAGCAGAAAACTAATTTTACCATTGTATGGGAACATACAATGATGACAATCTCAGACTTCCCTTCCCCTTCAGCGCCTGTGTATTGACGCTCCTAATACCTGCAGAAAACGGAAAAGAAAACTTTTTTGGTCCCAAAACCATGAAGTGAATCAGTGTGCAACATCCTTGCAGGTACATTTGGATGGTAGTCTTACCACAACCAATTTGTTCGGGAGGACTGCTGCCAGACAGCTGCGCAATTACACCTCAGCACAAAGCTAAGCCAATCTACTAAAGACAGTAATGGCTCGCCTTGATACGCCAACATCTGCCTGAACCGTCTCCACACACTGGATTGTCAACATAATGTCACACTCTCAAGTTGAGCAGTGAAGCACGGTTTTGTTTTTATTTTTTTTTTCATCCCCCCCCCCCCCCCTTCTCCAACGCTTGTTACTTGATAATGAAAGTGAGATGATGGCAGTGAAATGCACCCATATTAATCTCTCAGCATTTTCCACCATGACAGCACAATTTTCAGTGCCTCCTCGAACAATCAGCCGCCTCAGTGTATTTGTCCCTCACAGCAGATGCAAACTCCGCTCACGTCTCCCAGATCCAATTTGGATGTAATGTTTAACGTCTGTCATTGTGGGGGAAAAAGGGGCGAGAGATAGAATAATTGGTGACAGGAGGCAAAGTTTGGAAAACATTTATGATTTCTGGATTTTTCTGTTGCGCAACTGAGCCCACTTTTGCTATTAGGTGGAAGACCAGCGTAAACTTCTAATTTATTTCTTAATTCCTAGAAAATACATTATTCCACAGACTGGGCTGGAATTTGTTGGCATGCATTGGCTTTTCAAATCTTTCTTCATGAAGTTATTAGCAGAAGTTTTCAGTCGCTCTGATTATTTGCTGTTTCATTATTTGGTTTGAATATATTCCAAGATGCTGCTCATCTTATCTTGTAACTTCATATTTTTCTTTATGGAAAGCTTATTTTATTAGTGCAAAATTCTTACTTCATTGATTCCAGATGTTTTTATTCTACACTGTTATTATTATTATTTTTTAATTAATTACAATTTATTTAACCAGGTGAATCCCATTAAGATCACAGATCTCTATTGTAAGGGAAGGCAAACTGGTTTTTGAACTGTGGGAGGAAACAGGAGTACCCCTGACAAAACCAACCAAACATGAGGAGAACCTGGGGATTCAACCCAGGGCCTTCTTGCTGTGAGGCAAAAATTTTTTCTATACACTTTTTATTATTTTTGTCTTGTCTTTTGGCTCCATTCTTCAGTGAACTCACATAAAAACGTAACAATTGTTTTTATGCCGGATGCCGTTCCTGATGCAGCCACGGGTCACTGAGCTACCACAGTCCTCTGTGTAGAGCAGAGGCACCTGGAAAGCAGCTGGGTAGGTTAAGAGCCTTGCTCAAGGTCCCAGAGTAGGGCAAATGAAAGTAGAGGCAAATGTGGATGCTTCACCTTTCCCAACCACATTTGTGTTGTCGGGGAATTTGATCCCTGACAACAAAAACATCAGGGGATTTGAACAAGTGACCTTCCAATCACGGGCTTTCATAACCTTTGTGCCACCACTCCTGACTGTAAGGCAACAGTGCTAACCACTAATCTGTCATGCTTTCTTAAAGAGATACTGTTTCTCCACCATTTTTTTTATTTGTTGCATACTTGCATGCATGCAATAGTTTGTGTGGTCCAGTAGACACACACGCGCGCATGCACACACACACACACACACACACACCAGAAAATGATTCATCCACTCTTTTTTTGTTGAATATCCTTAATATATAAACCAACTGACTGATGTCAAAGTGCTTTACAAGCGCTAATGAAGAAACGAAATAAAGACTACCTACCTTCCATCAACTATAAAAACAACTGTGTTCTACGAAAAAGGCACAAATACACTGCTTATCAACATTCTTTCGTTCTTTTAAAAAACTTTTTTTCTAGATTAGACAAATCAAAAGTCTCGCAAAAATGCTGAAATACTCAAACGACACCACTAGGTGGCGATATCTCCATCATCGACACTCCAAGACGCAACGGTAAATCATTTTGAGTGAAGGAATAAATGGTAAAAACGTAATAAACAAACATTCAAGTGTAGGTTTGTAGTGTGCATATACAGAGTAGTGGTATAGTAGCAGACTTTCCCCGATAACCATTTTACTGGTACTTTCTCTTTTGTTTACAGTTTAGCTCAACATTGACTTACAACCAACTGGAAACGACCAAGCCCTTTTTAAAGCTGACCTTTCTCTTTAGCATTGAAATGTACAAGAAACGGAGACAGCAATTTATGAAGTTGTCAGTTCGGAGCAACAGTGATGCCTTGTACTGAGTGACAGCCAGTCACAGAGTAACCTTAAAATGACAACACGTTTACAGGAGCAGCTGAAGTATAATCTCTTTCTGTTCTACTCTGTGGTTTCTCAGTGTGTTTAAAGACAGCAAACACTGCTTTGGAGTAACAGGATAGATTTGCTATTTCATACACACACAACTGAACATATGTTTTGTCTTACTCATAGACTGAAAAACGCTTAACCTTGTGAGGAAAAACAAGCATCAACATGGAACTAGAACTTCTTGAAAATATGAATTATGGCCACCATCTTGCATGATCTGTTTTCACTCAAGAGTATGTGTTGAGGGCGAGTTTCAGCTACTACCACAAAAGATTTTAGTTCAATGTCTGCATGGTTGACTAAGTTATAGCTTTTGTGTGTTCTTTCTAAGGTCAACAAGCCATAGCAACCGTCATGAAACTAAATATTAGCCTGTCGTAGACATACATTCAGTGATTACTTTCTGAGAGTTAGACACCAATGTTTGATTCTACCAGCAGTCACATGCCCAAGTGTCCCTGGGCAAGACACTGAACCCCTCATTGCCTCTGACGTGTGTCCCATCAGTGTATGAATGTGATAAAGCAATGATTAATCTATGTATGCATCTAGTAGAGTGCTGTATGAATGAGGCACAGATTGTGTTGTAAAGAGCTTTGAGTGTCTTGATAAGATGGAGAGGTGTTATACACTGTAAGTATCATTTACCATTTAATTACTGAGAAATCTGGGGTTATTTGTAAGCACAAACAACAATTCATGTGAAGGCTATTTTACAAATCTACAGTCTGCCTCTGATTGTATGTTATTCATGCCATAAATGCCCCAGACTGCACCATAAGAGCTACAGCCAGCTGCTACTACTTGCAAACAACCACATGTACAAAACAAACAAACACGTGATGCAAAATTTTCTATTAAGTAGCTTTCGTATGAATCACCACAAAATGTTTTTTTTTTTTTTTTCAATTCCAAAACAAATTCTTCCGTCTTTCTTCCCAGTGAGCCCCACAGATCAAACTGGATGACAGCAGCAGATGGCGTGGTGACGCCTTCGGTGTGTGGATACCTTTAATGGAGGAGCGTTTGGGTAGGATTGTGATCGCTCCCACCGCCACCTCCTCCAGCTGGTGGATCGGGCTGCTCTTGGACCCCCAGCTGTCGGATCCAATCCACAGGAAATGGCCCACCTGGTTGGCCCTCTTGGTAGCATTGAGAACTCCTCTGTAAGGGCATTTGTATGTTTATCAGGAGAGAATACAAGAGAAATGTGCATCTATTACATACAGCCAGAGCCAGCCTCAAGAAGCTGTTTGGACATAAAAGCCCCCCCTGAAGCTCTTCTCATTAACACGAGCAAAACGAAGGATATTACTATTCGTATTTTGTTGCTTCTGTGCGGAGCAGAGACGTTAATATTTGAATAACACAAGCAGTCTCTTTGCTTCTTTGCTTGCACATTTCACTGGATGCTTCAGTTTGACTTTACATTTGCTAAACGCTTGATTTTTTTTTTATGGCTACAAAAACACATTCCCCATGGGGCGTCATAAATGAAACAATGCCTCTAATGCTTTGCTGCGCTCCATATTCCCATTTCTCCTCTGAGCCATGTTTGTGCTGTCGCAGGTATGTTTGCTCAGCAGACACGGCCTGTTTGAATCGGCGCTTCCAGCTCGTCTTTAAAGAGCCGCCGCTGAGAAATTATAGACCTCGCCGAGGCGGGACATTTGGCATGCCGGAGCAACACGTATGAGCGTGCTGCCTCGTTCCTCACCGTATGTTCTCTTCGCTGGCGAAGATGATGACTGCCCGCGAGTGGTGCGTTTCCAACAGCTGCTGGATGATTTTGTCGTAATCCTCCGTCTTGGGGTTGTGGGGAACTTTCAAAGACTGGGCGATGCAGATTCCACCTTTTTAATGAGACAAAAGGAGAAAAAAAACGATCAGGCCTCTGGGATGAACTCGCCTGTTCTCGCACAAAAAAAAAGACCTCAAGTCACAAACGCTGCTGCTTTTTCATGATAATCTCGCCCGTTTGGAAAGAGAAACACATCTTAACACAATAGTAAGACTCTGATGAAGCTGCTCTGCCCGACAGAATCTAAACGTATCCTCACAGTGGATACATTTACATTTTGGCAGCGAACTGCAAACCGCAGCGGCGTTCAGTGTAGCACTTACTGTTCAGAGCGCCTTCCAGCTGAGCATCATTTCACAGACAGAGAGAGGTTCACGCAAACACATCTGGTGTATCAAATCCAATCATCTACACCGACTGGGACGCAAAGCTACAGGTTTAATTGTGTGGACTGGAAAAGGAGGGAAAAACAACAGCTTGCCGTTGAGTTTTCACTTGACGCCGTCGTCAAACCTCTCCCATTGAAACAAGAACCAATGAAGAGCACAGCAAGCATTCAAAGTGATGCTGAATCCATTGGAGACAGGTCATCGCCGACTGTTTTGTACAGGCGGAAGAGCTTTCATACTGTTTGTCCTTACTAAAGTGTGCTTTCAGAACTGGCTTTAAGGAAATTACTGGATATTGTTTTCTTCTGTTTTGATATTCAACAGCTAAATATTGAGGGAAAGAGCAGAATCATCTTTTTCAGAGGGAAAAAAAACCCTGAAACAGCTCCTTGCTCCTCTGTGGCGTGATAATTACGTGCACAGAGGACATACTAACCTTTCGAGCACTTTAGATAAACAGATAATATGATAACCTGCGCGAGAGATCGTCCAAACTACTGTAGGCCTACGCTGAAGCAGCGGCTTACATCCCGAGTCAACAGCGTAGCTTTACCCAAACCAATTACATTTCTCCCACTCAAGCATTTTAATCGTCTACCCAACAACCTCTCAGTTTGACTTTCCCCGAATCGACGGAGAAACGGAAGGGGTCTCCTAATTGCCACTCTCCTCAGGCTCATTACTTTGATATAAACAGCTTTTAGACGGCAAATCACACATCTCCAGTCACGATGCGCCGTGGCATTTCTTCAGGCGCAAGACAGCAGAAAGATGATAACTGTTGAACTTCTTCTTAGATATACATTTATCTTGTATCGCTGAGCAAAGCTGGGGCTTTTTCTTGATGTGAGAAAAGACGCAGTGAGAGTCAAATGGCTTCTCAGACGATTGCTGGTCTCCTGCCTGAGTGGACTAAACAGATAAAGTGAAGATCCTGCCGCTGGCCAAGCTGCTGAGGGTTGGAGGTGGCTTGATTTTTGAGAAATGCTCTTAGTGTTGTTTGTGCAGACAGGGTGAAGCTGCAGATCTCCGAGGATGGAGACCAAAACCCTGTTTCAGCCAGAGGTCTCACATTCAGATGCAACACTTTCAGGTTTTTGTTTCAGATGCGATGAAACATTTACCTCTGATGAAATCATGCTGGATGCAAATAGTAATGTTTACATGAATGCATATTTTTCCACCAAAAGTTTAAAAACACATCTTAAGTAACCTGTTAGTGCTTGACATACAAGTAGAGGATGACTCTCAGCTACCACCACACCAAGTCCCACCTCAGCTACAGGGTTGTAGCCCGTTTGTGGTTTTTTTTTTTAAATTAATTAATTTTTTTTTTTTTATTATTAGCCCTGTCTGTTACATTGGGTTGACTCCACAAGTTAATCAGATGCAGATGTGGATCTAATGATTATTTACAGGAGCTTCATTAAAATCCATTCAGTTGTTTATGAGTTATTTTCTCAACAGACAAAAAGGGTGACTCCTAAAAGTTTAATGCACATTATTTAACCAAGATTATGTGCAATCTGTTAACACTTAAAGTATGTGTAAGAGATGATTTACAGTTACTACTACTCTAAAATTTAGCTTAATATAACACTGCTCGAGTCCTAGCCATTTTTGTGTTTGCAGATTTTGATTAGATAAGCTTGAATCAAATTGACTCCAAAAGTTACTGTATTTTCCAGACTGAGTTGACTTTTTTAATAGTTTGGCCAGCCCTGCGACTTATAGTCCAAATCAACTTATTTACTGGTTTTTCCCTATTCATGATGCAATTTTTGACTGACGCGTTAAATGTTAATTCATACGGAAATGAACCAAAGAGTAGGCATTACCATTTGCAGCCACGAGAGGGCCCTCTAGGCTTTTGACAACTATATGTTGTTCCTCTACTGCTAACCCCCACCCCCAAACATTCACTTAGACAAAACTGAAAAAAAATTAACACAAGTAAAATGCCCTCAAAAATAATATCCTAATCTGCAGATTACAAACTGCAGGTAGTAAAATATGCAGCGCAAAACAGTAATCGAGCAGCAGGCTCGTTAGCTCGTTAGCTCAATGGCTTGTTATGCTAATTTCGCCTGTTCATGTTCCCAGCTATGTTCTGTGTGTCGTTGTTATTTCAGATTAAATGTCTGTTCTTGCACTTTGTGCAATACATTTGTAAATTAATGCTATTTATATTCCGAAGCGACTTATAAATGTTTTTTCCTCTTCATGAGGCATTTTTTTGGCTGATGCGACCTATACTCCGGAGCGACTTATAGTCCAGAAAATATGGTAATGAGTTATGGATGAACATGCAGTAGATGATTTGTAATTGTTTCATTCAAATCTGTCCATGGTTTCATAAAATATTTTGCTAACAAACAGACAAATAAACACACAAAGACACAATAAATCACATGATCACCTGCCTTTTAATGGTGGCAGACAATATTTATCAGTAGCTTTGACTATAAGGCAGCTGCATGTAGCTGTCAGACTCTGAAGATAGAGAGGGGAATAAAAACAAATCCTTTAGTTCACAGACGGCTCAAGTTTTATGACAGTGTGTTACGGCTAAACCCTGCAGACTTGTGTAAACAGTTATATTAGTTTAACAGATTTGAGCAAAGACGGATTGCAGGTCACAACAGTTAATAACACAGAGACCACAAGAACCACTGATGAAGATAAAAAGCATCTGGAGCACATCCCATCTTCTGAGACAAATGTGCTGCGGGCTTAAAAACTGCCCCGACGGCTGCAGGCTGGCAGTTGTGCTACGCCGGCTAAATTATTAAATACCTGCAGAACGCCTCATCGCCTGTCAGTCAGACGATGGGACAGTTGGTCTGGGAGGCAGGCACAGGGAAAATGCAAGTGTTGGATCAGTCACTCTGGAGAGCCGTGCAGCGAGGTGGATTGTCTTTCTCCATCACGGGAATGGGAAGGGACTTGAAAGGGTCTTCAGTTCAGGAGATGGATTTAAAGGAAAGCTCTGCATGTCTTGGTTGCAGATGTATGATGTGACGTGGGGACATGTCAAACTCTGGGAGAAGAAGAAAGTGTTTTGGAGCAACTTACTTAAGTTGATCCCCCCCACCCCATCCCGAAATACAAACAAGCAGAGAAAAAAATATAGCCCTTCTTAGCCACCTGTGGATAAACTCACAACAGATATGAGAAAAGTAGGATTTATAATGATCTGACTTAAAATATTTGTTGTAAAAACTGAAAGTTTTTATCCCCCGTCATGAAACAAAATGGGGACTTGGAAATAACCTCCATCTGTTAATCATGTGGACTGGATAACTTCAAAAATAAATGATGTACCGACTTCCATTTGGTGTGTGGCTGCATTAAGTGTCAGAAAGGTCACTATCAAAAATTGGGTTCCACATCAAAATCCAATATGGCCACCAACTGATGTGGTCAACTGATGTGTTTATAAGTAAACCAGCCACCTCTATCATTTGAGGAAATTGTGCTTTCTAGGTTTTATATGGCTTAAAAGTATGGGTTTTCAAATGATTGGGGTGGCCAAAAATAAATCTATAGTGGCCAAAGCCACAACTTGCCACACCCTGGCTCTGCCTTTGCACCTGGTGGTGGATAAAATTGATCCCTCCAGTTGCCAGAATCTGTGTTGCCTGGGACAAGCATTTTCTTCTTCTTTTGGCTGCTCCCTTCTTCAGGAGTCGCCTCAGTGAACTAACTCACACAAAAACTTGACAGTTGTTTTTACACTGTATGCTCTTCCTGATGCAACCACAGACCACTGAGCTACCACAGCCCTCTGTGTGGAGCAGAGAGCTGCCATAGGGCGCCCAGGAGAGCAGATGGTGGAGGTTAAGGGTCTTGCTCAAGGGCCGAGAGTGAGGCAAATGAGGGTGGAGGCAGTTGTAGGTGCTTCACCTTTCTCACCCACATTTTGTTGGTTTGGGGAGTTGAACCGACAAACTTCTGATCACAGGCACACCTTCTCTAACCTCTTTGCCACCACTCCCCTCATTACCTGGGACAAGCAATAAATAAGTAAATAAATAAATAAAATAAAACAGCCCACCTCTGTTCAGTGTAACTCCTACACAATAGAGTGTCTTCCAACAACTTTATGGTTCACTTGCATCCTGTTCAATTCCAGTCCAGAAAAAACACACCTCTCAAAATATTCAAAAATACATCCATCTATCCATCCAACCATCCATCCATCCATCTGTCCGTCCATCCGTCCGTCCATCCATCCATCCGTCCATCCATCCGTCCATCCATCCGTCCATCCATCCATCCATCCATACATACATACATACATGCATGCATACATACATACATACATACATACATACATACATACATACATACATACATACATACATTCATACATACATATATACATACATATATACATGCATACATGCATACATGCATACATGCATGCATACATGCATACATACATATATACATATATCTATTACCGTAGCTTTACTCGCTCCTTCTTTTCTGAGTCATTGGGGTTCAATGGTCCATATCCAGCCAAAACTGAGCAAGAGACGGGGTACACCACACACAGGTCTCCACTCTCCAGTCCATCACAGGGACACATAGAGCCAAATGAGACAAAGAGCCATTCACTCTCTCACTCACACCTAGGGACAATTTAGAGTTACCAATCAGTTTAACATGCATGTTTTTGGTCTGTGGAAGGAAATTGGAATACCTGGAGAAAACCCATGCGTGCACTGAGAGAACATGCAAACTCCACCCAGAAAGGCTCCCGAATGGGATTTGATGTAGCAACCTTCTCACTGAGAGGCAACAGTTCCACAAACTGTGCCACCGTGCCACCCGCCAGAACTAACAGTGGAACTGATAACATGAAGAGTCTTGATATTAAAGACATGGCATTGTGTGTTTCTGAGCATAAATACAGTAAATATATTTTTTCTTTATTGATCACAGTTTAGACTCGCTTTTTTTTTTTTTTTGTCAGACATGAAAGATAAAGTTGTGCCTTACAAAAAGATGTAACTTGAGAAAACTGTGGGATTTGAAATGTAACCACATTTTTATATATTTGAATGTTTCTGTAAAGTACCCTGAGACAACTTTGTTGTGAATTGGCACTATATAAAAAAACTGAATTGAACAGAATTAAATTATCACTAATAATCTATAAAATAGAACCATCTAAATGACTTGTTTGTAAAATATATTGCATGTCACATAGAAGAACAACAATCACATGCCACTGACTTCTCTGCAGAATTTGCATTTCTCCTTACCAAAGCACACGGTTGAGTTTTGTATCAGAGCTCGTGTGAACAAACTGTGTGTGAGGCCATGGCAGGCGCACCACAAAGCCTGTCCAGTGGTGAACCTTTGCTAACCTTCTCTTACCACTGACGTTCAATAATGAACGTTGAAGAAGTTCCTTGGGACAATCACCTATTGAAACAAAAGCCATTCATGGACTCCACTCCACCCCCTGCCAGACCCTTTTCCACATGAGCAATTTTCTGCTGGTGCATTTCTGCAAATGTAAACCACATCATATTTATTATCTATAATAAAAATAATTTATCTTTTTTTTTTTTTTTTTAGCATTAATCGCTCTGTGATGTATTCTTACAAGAGACAAAGGTGAGAACATGGATGGGTTGTTTTTTTGAGTCAATAAAGTGTTTCACATAAAATGTTAGTGTTCTAATATAAAACTGGAAAAAAGCAAATAAAATATATATTTATAAATATTTTTTATATTCAAACAAAGCTGAAGTGGGAAAAACAATCTCGAATGTTTCTTTTCTTTTAGGGTTCTGTATGTTGCTATTGAAAATGTATTTTATTAATGTTTTCATAGTTCTTTCGTGCTCTCATTCCCTCCATACATTTATTGGGGGGGAAAAACCCTCCTCTTCATCATCCTCTCATTCCCCGACCTTCTACTTATGTTGCCCGAAAAATACGAGGGGGGGATGGGATCTGAAGATGAATGAAACAGGGAGTGGGGAATGAAAAGGAGGGGAGGGAGGAAAAGAAGAGAGCAAGATTGGGAAAAATGCCCTTTGACTGGATTTAAAAGTCTGTGGCATTTCATTTTCAGAAAGAGGAGAGCTTCATCTCCTTCAGATCCTTTAAGGGCCAACCTAATTGATTAATGTTTCCATCTCATTGGGGGTGGGGGGGGGGGGGGGGGGTAAC
>JARVGQ010065636.1:0-11265 GCA_031762355.1 Hypsolebias martinsi | reverse complement strand
TGATTCTACTGGACGATTTGCCTGACTAAATGAGCTGTCAATTGTTTTCTTCTGATCCTGGGTTCAAATGCAGCTGCTCTCCGATGATCTCGTTTTTAATGCTCTATGAATTTTACCTACATATGCAAACATGGATACTGTTATGAGATAGATAACAGTTTTTGTCGAACAACCAAAATACCCTTTTATTCTCATAGATTTCTCTGTGATTGGATGGGTACATGTTGTACTTTAGTAGGAGAAAACATTGAGTACATCAACCACAATGATCATTGCCAGCTGGAAGATTTAGTAACATGTTCTTGATATGAATTTAATAGCACAGTATTAACATTTAAGCTAGTTTCAATAAGGTCCTTTTAGTAGATCAGAGCTCGCAATGTGTTTTCTTTAAACTTAATAGGTACATACTGAGCCTTGGTTTTAGTTTTTAGAGTTCTATTTATCAAAGTGGAAAAAAATGTGGTTTTTACATGAGCAAACCTAATTTAGGCTATTCACATCCAAGAATCATTGTGTCTGCTTACTTTTTAATTTATGCTGTAGCCCTATTTGTTTTTCAGAGTTACTTTGTTTTACATAAATTTTCTTGATCTAGCTGAGTTGATTAAATAACATGTCACTCTACCATGAGGTTTTCAGAAGCTTTGAAACACCAACGATCTAAGTTGAATCAAAAGATTCTCAGTTAATACATTATTTTTTTTCAGGTATGGAGTAGTTTTTCTGGCTTTTCCTCATCTTATATTGATCAAAAGTCTTTGCTGTCCTGCACATTTTATTTCTGTGGTGTCTGCATAAATACTTTTTTTTTTTTGCACTTTCACAGAGTTAGAAGACACAGTTAAAATTTTATTGGCCTACTTTTTGTGCTGCAGTACAAATATTGTCAATTGTTGGTCATATATTTTATTTTAGTATAAACACACTGGAAATTTTCTATTATGCTGGGTCACTTTCTCCCATCACAATACATCTAAGAGTTAGGACATTTCTAGAATACTACTAGAGGGTCTCGTGGTAACAACCAGCAATAATGTACTTTATATTATCACAATGTTAAGTTTATCACAGTGACGCATTTCATATAAACCACTAGTGAACCAGTGTTGACAGAGCCTTGAATGAGTGGAGTGTAAATCACTGGTTGTAGGCTGGCCATGTGTGATTTATTAAAGAAACATAGCCATTTTTCTTGTATCATCCTGTTGACACTTATTTGCTGTTGTGTGGGCTGTTTGTCCACTTAGTGTTTATGCAGCTCAGAGGCAGCTGTTCAAATGAACTGTGATGGGTAAAGACTCAATATAAACACTGCTACTGTGATTTTAATAGAGGCAAATGAACACTGACAGGTTTACTGCAGCAAGTGAGCCAACTATTGCTCATAATCTGTTGAAAAGATAATACCAGGGACAGCTTTAAGCTCACAGACACAATCCTTGTGCCTACTTCTGACAATAAACACAGGGGTATTGTTAAAAAGATTACTTAAAATGAACAGTTTTGTCTGTTTTGATGGAACATAAAACAACCACAGAACCAATTAGACACAAGAAAACCAAAGGACAAATGGCAAAGTAATAAATTACTGAGAAATGTTTCACCTTTTTTTAAAACTGTCTCCGATATTAGTTGTGAAATGACGAAATAAATAAATTTTAAGAAATATTTAAAGAGGGTGAAAACAACAACCGGCACAGTGGAACAGTTGGTGGAGCTGCTCTCAGCGAGCAGGTTGCCCGTTCAAATCCTGCTCAGAGGCCTTTCTGTTTGGAGTTTGCATTTTCTCTCGGTGTTGCGTGGGTTTTCTCCAGGTACTCCGATTTCCTCCAACAGAACAAAAACATGAATTTTAGGCTGCCTTCAGGACCAGGCCTCCCTTGCAAAAGAGATGGTTAAATGGTTAAATGAAGGTTAGTAAATACATGTTATTGGCCTCATTCTGTAGAAATAAAGTTTATATCCAACATCTAAAAATGTTAAGTCTGATCCTCTGGACATTCAAAAAACAAAACAAAGCTCCAATTACCAAAGGTTCATGGTTTCATTTCATACAAACATTTTATAAACCTTTACGTTGCCATCAGTTTTGCAATCCACAGCTATTAACAGGAAACTTTGTAGCTCTTTAACAACATGAACAGTGGCACTTCTGATATAAATTTTGTAATATTTCTGTTAAAGTAAAGGCTATCACATTTACATCAATTCAAAAAGGTCCTAGCAGACTAACTTTCAAAGTAAAACCAACTTAAAACAGCTTCAATCTTAACAGCCATCAATGCAAATATTATTTTTGAAACTTTACTTCAATGTCAGTTTTACCTGAAATGGCTTTTTTGACATTTAAAATTCTTGCTTTAAGTGCCACAATATAGCAACAAAAGTCTCAGAGCTTGCTGCTGCTAGAACGCGTAAAAACAGAATTCCATGTAAACAACCAAGTATTGCATACTAAAGACAGTTCAAAGAGAAAATATGAATAAATACTTTCATTACCAGCTACAACATTTTTAAGATTATAGTTGTTCCTTGGTCTTAGCTCACCAATCTGTCTATCCATCCATTTTTTAATTTAATTTTCGTTATAATCTCGAGGAACCCAGACTGTTATGAGGCCCAGAACGAGGAAATACAAATGACAGTGTTTATTATTTACAGTGCAAAAACTACTTGACGTCTCTCTGCAACTCAGGTCTGGAGAGTGATATGGAATCCAATCCTCCAATCCAGGGAAGGATTGCAGAGAGGAATCGGGAGAGGGTCCAAGGGGAACGAGGAAGGCAGGCAACTGGTGGAAGCACGGCATGGGGAAAAAATCCAAACCAGGCACAGGACGAATCAGAACCAGGGGAATCCAAAACTGGTCACGAGGAGAACCGGAGTCGAGGAATCAAGGAAACTGGAAACAAGAGCAAAAGGTGAACAAATCCTTTTCTAGTGGCAATGTTCAGATCAGAGGCACAAATACCATAAGAGGTGATATGCTCCAGCGAAGAGTAGCACTGGATTGCAGCCTTAAGTACAGTTTGAAGCTCATTGAGTTGATGACCGCCAGGTGTTGTCAATCAGCGGCCATCTTGGAGAGCAGGCTGCAGGCAGTGGCACCCTTACAATTTTCTGTGGTGGGTCATGGAGGCAACTGGTTTATGAGGGAAACCCAGTTATCCATCGCCAAACAACACTCTCCAGCCTCTCCTTAGGGATCTCAGTGGGACGCGCTATACCCAGATAGTAAGTGACTGAAAAGAGCAACTTCAAGACCAGAGAAAGTTTTAACAATTACTGAAAGTGAATAATAAACAGTAGTATTTAATTCAGCAGGAAGGGACAGGAACCCTGGAGAACAAGGAACAAAGTTAAAATTAGGCTTTAGACCCTTAGAAATAGTTTGATATTCAGTTTGTCTCTTACTGTTGGAAGTTAAGATTGTCACAGAGGCGAAGGTGCAAAAGGTTCCAGTAGCAAGGGGCAAGGTATTTCCAGAGAGGTACATATATAGGAGGGCAAGTGGTGGAAAGCAAGGAATAATTGTAAAGAACATGAGGAGGCTTTGGAAGAAACCAGGAAGGGCCAAGGCACAGGAGGAATGCAGGAGTAAGTCTGGTAGACAGATAATGCACCAGTGTCAGACTGAAGTCATCTGCTGTCATATACAGGGTATACTCCTGCAGATCATTAGTGGAATGGTCCTCAGGTGTGTGCTTGTTGGCGACATCTGGTGTAGAAAAGCAGGAGAAAAACTGGAATTCCTACACTCAAGGTTTTCCTAGACCAGAGAGAATATACTGTATGATCCTTTGGGCAAGTTCTGGGTCTGCCATGAGAATGTTGGGGAAGACCTTGGCGGAGGTTAATAAGCACGGTCCAGCGGAAAGTCCACAAATCTGGCCATTTTGGATATGAAAAGTAACATCAGATCTCAAGGCTGATGAGATATAACAGTCTGCCTGCATTAAAAAAAAAACCTGTGGCTTATGGCAAGGAAGTTCATGCTCAAAAATCCAGGTACCAAATCCAATAATTCTCAGTTGGGTCATCTGGACAGTTTCTTTTTTATAGAAACGTTTCACCCTCACTCCAGAGGACATCATCTGAATCTGATTTCCCCATTCGGCCTTGAAGCAGACCAATTTATCAAATTTCTCCCGGGATGTGTGTAAACTAAAAAGACTCTGCTCTATTCATCCGCTGCGCACCCCCACCCCCCCACCCCACACGAGAACTTCTGTGAATGCTTATCAGAGCTGTACCAGCTGACACCAACATCTTATTAGGACTATGGTGCTTTATGGAAGTGCTTCATGGACAAATCTCACCATCTTATTGTCAAATGCATATGTGATGTGGCTATAAATGTGCTTGATGGTAGAGATTTTTGATGTCTTCAATCATATCCTAATAAGGATAAGATGTGAAGAGATCTTTTTTGCAATACCACTATCCTTTCCTCATGGTCTTTCCCCTTTTCCATTTAAAGAATAAGAGGCTGTGCTAATAGGAGCTGCAGCCACGTGAACTCCGCCCATCTTTCGGACGAGTGTACAGAATATAATCTCGCCGTACTTTGGTGTAGTTATAATAAAGCTTATTCTGATGCTGTTGTGTTCTCCTAGTGGGACATGTCAGGAGAATTTTTCAGAATGAGACATTTTTAAGGCATATCCAAACCACTTTGGCAGACTCCTTTCAATGTGGATGAGCAGCCAAACGAGTTTGCCGTACATTTATTTAAGTTCGACTGTTTATTCAGTCAGATTTAAACTTTATGTCTCTGAACTGAGATTGTTAAAAAAATCTATCTAAATCTCCTACCACTTCAAAATGACTAGACTATTATTCTCTTAAAACCAACTCTGTTTGAAACAAGGACTATAATTTTGATACAGTCATCACTAATTCCATCCATCCATTCATCCTTCCATCCATCCATCCAATTATCCATCATCTTTTCCCTCAATTCACTCTCTCACTCACACCTACGGACAATTCTGAGTTACCAATCAGTATAACATGCACGTTTTTTGGTCTGTGGGAGGAAACTGGAGTACCTGGAGAAAACCCACGCATGCATGGAGAGAACATGCAAACTCCACCCAGAAAGGTCCCCAGACAGGATTTGATCTGGTGATATTCTTGCTATTCATATTCCACCTGAGATGTTGAGGCAGTTCTGACTGCCTGTCCTTTCGTCAGGAAAGGACAGGGGACTGAGCTTTTGCCACTGGGACCGAGAGAGTGCTGGAGGGAACAAACTTGACTTTATTGATCTAAACTGAGCCTGCCAAGGCTGTGTACTTTCACTATCAAAACTACTCATGTGATTGATGATAAGTGTCAGGGTGAGGGGGTGTCTGCCTATCACTATAAAGGAGGTGAGATTTGTTCATGAAGCCAAGGTGGAAGGGTGGAAGGTGCTAAGACATGTGCTGCTAAAACCAAGGGTAATGAATCTTTCAGCTTGAAGCAAAATGCTCCACCATGAAGACCTGTTGTGTTTTGCATATCCATAGCATTACACTTTCTTTACCTTTAAAGTTTAATTTTCAGCATGATTGTTTATTTACTCCTATAAATATATATATTTTTTTACATTTTATCTTATTTTCGAGCAATACGTAATACAGCTCAGTAGGTTCCAAGTATTTACCTTGCATGTCTTGGTAGTGTTACATACTTGTACCACGTATGGCCCTGGTACATAGCAAGTGCGTATCTGGTACTTATTTCATACTTACCTAGTGAATATTGGGTATGCAACAGGTACATACCAGGCTTGGTCGCTACTCTATTATTTCTGTTGTTGCATATTTATACCCTCTTTGTGGATGAAAATCTTCACCATCATCAGTGCTAAGCTTGACGTGCACATATTACTGTGAGTGGCAGTTTAAGCTGCTAATGCTGTTTAAATCTTTTAGCACAAAATAATAACTCTGCATAAATTATGCAATTCATTACAGCTGCATACATTTACACTTTCAAGTCAAAAAGACTGCAGCAGCTACAATACGTATTATAATTGGCAAGAAACAAAACAGGAGGGATTTTTTTCTGTTTTAACACCTTCAATAATCAAGCGTGGGACTTTGCAGGGAATTGCTCTCATCTCAAGTCTTCTCTACTTTTCTGAAATACAAACATTGTCGGCTGGCGGTTTATCTGATACATGTTGTGAACGCAGGTGTTGCTGATTGCATTCAGTCAGTGTCCGCTCTGTTGAAAGATTCAAGGCAGCGTTGCTATGCTAAGCGAGCAGAGAGCTGCCTAATGCTGCTAATGCTCTGTTCTCATTCCCTCCAGTACATACTGTACGCCTCAAGTGTCGGGCTTCAGCAGCGGCTCAGACGCACCAACAGAAGTAATAGGAAATCTGTGATATCTTACACCACTGAGATCAGACCGTAATTACGCGGCCCTGCTAAAGAATTCTTTGTGAGGAGCAGACAGGAACGATAAAATTGAAGAGGCTCACCCTCATTGTCGGTGCTATTAGGAGAGAAATGGACCTGTGGATGATATTCTGCCGAGTCTGAACGGAGAGATGCGTAGGGATAGTACAGTCGGAGTCATTGAGATGCAGGTCAGGGTGCTGCGAGAGCACGACTGACAATGAATGTGTCAAACCCGGCGTGCTTCGGGTGTAGGTGGGGAAAAACATGAACCTCGCATGCTCTTTGATAAATAATATGTCAGCGGCATATTCGTTCTGGACAGGGAAGAGGGTCAGAACAGTGGTGTGCACATGCTGCATATCAACAGTGTTCCAACATGAACTAATGTTTTGTCCGTCGTAAAAGAACATCTTTCATCTGAGCTCATAAAAGGATGCAGATTTTACTGTTGTTCTGTTAATGCTTTATATTTTTCTAGAGAAAAATAAAGCCATTATGAGGGCAATAAAGAAGAACGTGGAGGAGACCGCGCTGCGTCTAGTGCACTTTGCAGTCAGGAAAAATCAATAAAGTCCGCTGCAAAGAGAGATTCTTCGAGTCTGAAGGAATGCATTTGATAACACTTAGTCATAAACCTGCAGGCGATGTTTCTTTCTAACCGAGAGCCGGGCATCTGTTGTACCTGAAGGAAACGTTGCAGCCTGGATGATCTGCTCTGCTGAACCACATTGTTCGGTGCAAGGCCACGTTTTGTGTGGAACCCAGTTCAATAGAACTTTAATTGAACTGCGCTGCTTTTGTTTGAAACGTCTCATCTTCGCCATCACAAAAGCCAAACTGTCACTTTAATCTTCAAGGTGCGAGCCTCACAAGTCAGAAGGCTCCGTTTGCGGTTTGTGTTTGCAACAACAACGTTGCTCCTTTACACAGTGCTACATAAATGTTGAGCCTCCTCTCGGCGCAGACGCTCCCTCTGATGAAGCTCTGAGAGCTATTTGGTGCCGGGAAACGATTTGAAACACCAATAGAGCTGAAATAGCAGTCTGTTTACCAGATGGAAAGATGGAGGTCGGTCAGGTTCCCTTTGTGAGCTATCCACACTTTCCTCCCACGCTCTGCTTTACTCCTCTGTGTGGCTCTCCTGGTCAAATATCTGATTTGTGAGTCATACCTAGCCTCTGTACCCGTGGAGAAACACGCTGGTTGTCTTAAAATACACTCTGACAGGGCAGCCATGCAAAAGCTTGCAGGCCCGTCGTGGAGTGCTGGAGCCGCCCAGGGGACGGGCATGGAGCGAGCTGAAAGATATGGAGGTAGAGGGAATCGGCTGGGAGAAGGAGAAGTGGGCGAGGAGAGGGAGACAGTAGAAGGATAGATAAAGGGTTAGAAAAACCTAACTTTCCGTCATGTAACGCTAAGGCTGCAGCAGAGTGGGCAACTCAGAAGGGCCGCTGTCTGCGAGTTCTGCACAAAGAAAGGGCTGCAGCAATAAACATCCAGAGCTGTTGAATGAAGTTCAGAAAAGGTGCTTGAAAGGGGAAAAAAAAGACGAAGGTTGGGAAAATGGCAGAGAGATAAAGAGGAGTGAGGCTGCTATAGGTGAGGTGAGGTGAGGAGCTTTGGGGAAGAAGGGATTAAAAACGAAGGTAAAGTACATTAATTTTGTAGCTACTTTAAATTAAATCTAATTAATTTATTCACCCCACAACCAAGATATAGATGCATCTTACTTCTTTAAACAAAATATATTGTACATTTTATGTTCTGGAGAAAGCAAATGCTAAAAAAAGATGTTTATTCAAAGTTAAATGAATGTTTCAGCCATTAAAGCTTGTTGTCTTGCGAACTACATTAATCTTACTTTTAAATTGCTGCTATCTTTTGATTTAACGTTTGTGGCTAGCTGGACCTCAGCCCTGCAGTTTATTGTTTGGTTTATTGAGCCTTTACTGGAAAGATGAATTTTCTGCCTTTTCTTTTGAATGTTTAAATTTGAAACGGTCGAGTAAAGCTGTGATTAAATCTACACGCTGCTTTAACGGTTTTCCAGGAAATATTTATTTTTTCCAGCAAATTAACTAATCATGATGTCATTAAAAGGGGTAATAATTACCTGCGTGGGAGTAAATGTGCAATCATTCAGCTGTCAGCTACCTCATGAACCACCGTGTGAATTTGAAGGAAACTCCTAAAGTAATCATTGAATGTGCATCTTGTGTGCGTGGCTTTAAGAGAAGTGCTCATCCCAGCAGACATACACAAAGAAAGGCTAAAGCTGATTAATTTTTACAAATATGGAATTAAAATCTGGTAGGGTCGTGGCTGAGAGTCACCCCCAACACATTCTCTGAGCTCTGACAGATGCTCATGAGCTTTGTTTAAAATGGTGTCATTAAATGTTGAAGTCAAGCCTCCTTTTCTGTTAGCAAAATATCTCATGAACCAAAAGAAATATAATAGTGCTTGAAAGTTTGTGAACTCTTTAAAATTTTCTATATTTCTGCATAAATTTGACCTAAAACATCATCAGATTTTCACACAATTCCTAAACCCAGTTAAACAAATGAGAAAAAATATTATACTTTATTATTTAGGCAAATGATCCAAGTGGCAGAAACATGTGAACCTTTGCTTTCAGTACCTGCAACAACATGCACAGATGTTCTGACACGTTCCTTCAGAATTTTCTGAAATAATTCAGAATTCTTTATTCCATCAATGATGACAAGCCATCCTGGCCCAGATGCAGCAAAACAGGCCCCAACCATGATACTACCACCACCATGTTTCACAGATGGGATAATGTTCTTATGTAGTAATGCAGAGTTTTCATTTCTCCAAACATAACACTTTTCATTTAAAACAAAAAGTTCTGTTTTGGTCTCATCCGTCCACAAAACATTCTTTCAACAGTCTTCTGGATTGTCCATGTGATCTTTAACAAACTGCAGATGAGCAGCCATGTTCTTTTTGGAGAACAATGTCGTTCTCCTTGCAACCCTGCCATGTACACCATTGTTGTTCAGAGTTCTCCTGATGGTGGACTCATGAACTCATCAGTCAATGTGAGAGAGACCTTCAGTTGCTTAGAAGTTACCCTTGTGTCCTTCGTGACCTTGCCAACCATTCCACATCTTGCTCATGGAGTGATCTGTGTTGGTCCACCACTCCTGGGGAGGGTATCATTGGTCTTGAATTTCCTCCGTTTGTACACAGTCTGTCTGACTGTGGATTGGTGGAGTCCAAACTCTTTAGAGATGGTTTTGTAAACTTTTGCAGTCGGATGCTGGAACAACAACTCAACAACTGTCAGGATGGCTGAGATGGGGTAGAGGCAGGGCAGCTGACTCAAGACCCAAAAGTCCCAGGTTCAATCCACAGTCATTTCACATCTCGGGGTGTCAGGACACCCTATCCCCAATTGCTCCCTGGGTGCTTTCAATAGCTGCCCATTGCTCCACCTGAGGGTGGATGGGTTAATGCAGAGAGCCATTGTCGCCATTGTATGAAACATACAATGATGACAATACATAACACTTTTTTCCCCTGAGGTCCTCAGAATCTCTCACAATGAAATAATTGGTTGTAAATCTCCAACTGATTGATTCTCAGAGTCAACCCAGAATACCTTTGTCTAAATATGTGTCCTGCAGGGAGGGGTGGGGGGGGGGGGAGATATGTATTCTTCCACAAAATGCCAGTTTCATTTGTCCTCACCAGCTTGTGCTTCATTTTCAACCGTTTCATTTTTTAGAGCTGCTCCGAGCCACCAAACCCCAACGTCCTACTTGTTCTTACTGCTAATCCCAGCTCTGCTTACTTTTCCACACTGCGGGATACTTTGGACGGCTGCATTTATTTATTTTTTACTTGTTTACTAATCCAATCTGTTCCATTTCATTAAAAAAAATTAACAGCCAAATGAAAAACATGCATCACTAAATTCAGCCAATTAAACTTTTGTTACAAAGTCACAGATGATAGTGACAATAACAAAAATGACTGTCCTACAGATTTTATATTGTTTTGGCTGGGATGCTTTTGCTGAAACCAAATAATTTGTTTCTCAGGGGAACTTTTAAGAAAATGAGTTTATAATAATAAATATATATGCATAAAGAAGGAGCAAATGATGAAGGGCAGACTGACTTGGCTTTTTGGGGGAGAGCTGGCAGCCTGAGGCCCTCTCTGGACAGAAAGTGTCTGCTGATCATCTGTGTGGGCGTGTCTGTGCAGACATGACAAGGAGGGAGAGACGAAGGTGAGACTCGCTCGTCTCCGTCCAATGGGACTGACGCACACGGAGGGGTGGACACTGAGGCTGGGGGGGAGCTGAAAGTCACAGGTTGTGTGAGGGCGTAGCGATGAAACGCAGCCTCCACAAAGGGAAAATCTGAGTGAGAATGAGGGGCACAGATGGGCAGGAAGAGAGGGGAGGGCCAAGACAGTGACAGAAAAAAGGAGGGGAAGCTGTCAGTCCCTCACCCTCCTCCCTGCGCCTCCCTGCCTCCTCGGCTGGGTTGGCAGTGCCACACTTCGGCACGGAGAGAGATTACCAAACCCCAGCCTGAGGTTTGATAGGGACACGGTCATTACCTCCCTCTCTAACAAACGATGCTGCGGTTTGAACACAAACATGTCTGATCCAAATACGCAACAAAAGCTACAAAACTTGATTTAGCAGAAAAGTTGTAACATTTGATGGCTGCTCAATGTCTTTATGGACCTGTAATATATATATATATATATATATATATATATATATATATATACAGGTGACCCCCGGTTTTCGGCGTTCCCGGTAACCGGCGTTTCACGTATCCGGCCCCCCCCGCCCGTGACGTCATCGGCCGAAACGGCGAAAATT
>JARVGQ010065625.1:0-11999 GCA_031762355.1 Hypsolebias martinsi | reverse complement strand
GTCTGTGGGAGGAAACTGGAGTACCTGGAGAAAACCCACGCATGCACGGAGAGAACATGCAAACTCCACCCAGAAAGCCCCTGGACGGGATTCAATCTGGCGACCTTCGTGCTGAGATGCAACAATTCTACCAACTGCACCACCATGCCGCATGAAGGGGGTTAATTTTTAAACTATAATGCGTTGTACATGCGCATCTTATTACTGTTTAGGAGTTATTTTGTTTGATTTTGTTCATTGGAATAAGACAGACAAGCACACACACACACACACACACACACACATTTACATGATAGCGTTTCAAAGTAGTGAGGATTATTGGAATCTTTTATAAACAATTGGGTCAAATTTTAGGCAACCATTAAGAAAGACACTTACCGATACTGTATATAGAAAGATTCACACGTGTAGGAGGAAGTCTTTAACAACTTTGCAGAGGTGTTTTAACCATGACAAATTTACTTGAAGGGCTTTGTAAGAAACTTTAATAAGCTTTAAGAAAAAAACAAGTGCACAGTCTCGGATCTTGCACAAAAGAAAGCAATAACTAACAACATCTCATCCCAAAAAATACTTTCCTCCTACATCCTCCTCCAGAGGAAGAGCACACTTGAGAAAGTTCTACTGTACCACCCTCCTCCTTCAAAAGTGCTGTACTTGCACATGCACTTCCCAGTCATATATTTTACCAAATGAAACATTGATGTTCCCTCCGAAGCCCCCCATCCTTCTTACTACATGTTCCACAGACAATAGCACTTTGCCAGCAATTTGTTTCAGCCAAGATGTATGGCGTGATAAATATTTAAAATCAAATTTGGCAAAAAGACAGAGATGGATGCTGTACCCCGGGCTGTCGTGGCTGCTGCACTCTAAAGTACAGGGACGTCCCTGCTGAACTCCTCTTAATCCAACCACACGTGCACAAGCAGGATGGGCACAGCAGAGACGTCAGTGGTACTTCCTGTTTCACGATCTACATTGAAGAAAGATCCCAGGTAAGAATGGCGGGCTAGTGATGAATTGTATTAAAGCAGTAAATGCAGAATAAGTGATGCACAAGGACAAGAGTGCAGTGAGATGATTCAGCATGTGTATACAGGGGTAGTAGTGGTTGTGTTTGCATTATTACCAACTACTGTATTTAGATGCTTTAATGTCAGATTGATTCTGGATATGATGAGTGCACTATTAAATGTTGTCCAAAGGATGAGTTAAAAAAAAAATCTTCATGAGAGATCAGTGATGGTTGCTTCATTGATGTATGACCAATAAACTGCTCCTCGATTCTTCATCGCTCTACAGTAAATGCTCTGTTTCTGGGGCCTGTCATTTGTTCTGTGATGACTAATAGCCTGACTCTAGATGAGTGATAACAGGAAAGAGTAAATAATCTGCTCGGGGTTGGATGTTGCTCTTTGTGCTGTACCTGTGAGGGCCCTCGAGCAGCTTTGTGTAGAAAACATGGGCGGAACATCTCGCTTTGGGAGTGTTTTGAAAAATTCTGCTCATATCAAGTCATAAATCAGTTAACTGCTGCGTGAGTTTGGCCTTCTTTAATGCTGGCTGAGCATGGGATTCTACAAAGTAATAGATGGAGCATCTTTTCAAAGTTCTGAGAACATTTAAAAGAAGTTTATTTTAGCAGCATCTGAACCCATTCTTTTCAGTTCAGCCATGTCAGTGCAGGTTATCTAGAACACCGAAAACACTTATTTAAATTGTCTTATAAAACATCAAACAAAGTACATGCTCAACAATCCAGGTAGAAAATCCAATTCATATGGACAGTTTCTTTCTTTCTTTCCTTTTTTTAAATTAATTAATTAATTTATTTATTTTTGCGTATATGTGTTGAGACATTTCATTCTTCATCCAAAGGACTTCAACCTAGATAGGGCAGATATGATTTTGTTACCTGAATTTTTGAACCACTTTGGCTTTGGCTGCTTCAGAGGAATCGACGGGGGAGAGGGCGAGCCCCAGAAACCTTGTTATCACCATCAAACTGGTTGGTCCACTATGTGAGTGTGCTGTTTGTGGCTCAACAGACTGAAGAATTCCTTTGGACGAAGGATGAAACGTCTCAACAAAATAACAAAATAAACCATCTACACAACCTGACTGGTCTTATAGAACTGCGTCCACACACTATGGCATTTGTTTCACTTGTTCGTGGAACTTTAACAAAGCATTCAACGGCTGTCTTCTAAAACAGATGTTAGCATACATACATTTACAGTATTAGTTGTTGATGTTAGTCTAGAGTTTAGTCCAGGGCTCTTCAACTAAATTGCTCAGGGGCCCCAGTTACTGAACCCATACGGAATTAAAATGCATCATATTTGGTGCGTATACAAATGAGAAAGAAAAAAATACACATTTTGTTTAAAATTAGTTGAGAAATAAGAAAGTTGTGCAATTTTACAGGAATAAAACACAAATTTCTCCTATAATGGCCGTATCACGTCTTCCTGATTCCAGGGCTTCATAAAGACTTCCGGATCAAAAGATTGTCATGAAAGTTGCTCAAAATGTAGAAGAGTTTATAATAAATTCATTTTTTCCTTTAAATGAACCCTATATATATTTTTTTTTACTTGTCAAAAAAAATCTGTATGCCTCTCTTATGATTGTCTATTGTTGTCGTTGTTGTCATCATTCTTTGTTGAAACCACGTCTCTCTTGTAAAAGAGTCCTCGAGGCTCAATGGGATTAAACTGTCTAAATAAAGGTTGGATATGTCTGATGTGTGACTTTTATTTGCTGGAATCTGAGTAAAATGTGTGAAGTCACTGGTCCCAGTGGCCTAATATGTCAAATTCATGCTTCAACACCAAAAACTATTCTTGTATATTAAACTGATGCCATTCAGCTTTTCAGAGTATAAAAGCTTGTCATAGGTACAGTTGACTTACAGTGCATACCCAGAGGTGAGGAACTAAATGGAAGAACAAACTTTGAGCTGATGTTGCAGCAAAAAACATGCTAAAATGGGACATCACAGTGCTGACAAACCAAGCTAAGAACACGGTGGAAACAAATGGTGAGCACACGAGGCACAGCTGTGTGGTGCTGGGAAACCTGTGGAGCTGAGGGAAACAATGGCCACCGACACAAGGAGAAAACAAAGCAAATCAGAAACATATAGAAGACATGGAACTATCTAAAAACACAAAATAATTAAAAAACTAAAACCCTGGTTTGCAAGCAAACAGTTTAAAATATATTTTTGTGATGACGATGTGAGAAAACTGAGGAAACCAAATACATCAAAACATTCAGCTCGTTCAGGAGAAGTCGCTTATGACTTTTCGTATTGGTGCAGCTTTAGCTTTTTTGAAATATTTAGCCTTTTCTGTCACTTTTTTTTTTTCCTCATAGGAAAATAATTGAGCTCATTTTACATCTTTCAAAATTTTAGAACTGTTTACAACCTTTTACTGCTCTTTTCACATTTTGTTCTGGTTCAGCTTTTTTTCAGCTTCCTTGTGCAAATTTACACTTTTTTCATCTAATTCCAGCTGTTTTTTCAGCCGTTTTGTGTTTCAGGATCTTTCGATTAACAACAATTTGGGGATCTTTTAACTTCTTTCTGCTCCTTTTAGCTTATTTATGCAGGTTTCAGCTTTTTCTGCTTTTTCAGCTACTTTTTACTATCTACCTGATTAATGCTAATTTAAGCTTTTGCATGATTCCAAATTATTTGCACTCATGTAAACTTTTTCATTCTAATCCAGCAAAAATGTGCTCACCACGTCTTACTTGTAATTTAAGCTTCTTTGCACTTTTTTTTGTTGCTATTTTTCAGCAGGTATTTTTTTTGTTGTTGTTGTTAATTTCAGCCCTTTTTTTTCAGATAATTCCCAGTTTTTGTTCTTATTTCTGTTTCTTTCAGCCTAATTGGGCAAACATGTTCTTTCTGCTTTCTTCTGCTAATTTAAGCTTGTTATACCTTTCAGCTAGCATTTTACCTTCTTTTTTTTCCCTTTTGGATAATTTCAGCTGTTTTCAGATAATTTCAAGTTTTGCCATGTAAGTTCTGCTAATTTAAACCTAATTAATTTATTTCTGCTAATTTCAGCTTGTTATGCTCCTTTCATACTTTTTCCTGCTAGTTTCAGCTTTTTCTGCTTTTTCAGCTACTATTAAGCTGTTTTATGCTAATTTCAGCTTTTTTTCAGACAATTTCCACTTATCTGTGCTCATTTCTGCTTATTTCAGCCTAATTGAGCAAACATGTTCTTTTTGCCTTTATTTTATTTATTTATTTATTTATTTATTTATTTATTTATTTTGCTAATTTAGTCTTGGTCGTCTATTTCATCTACATTTCAGCATTTTTTTTTAGCTAATTTCAGCTGTTTCTGTACAATTTATTCTGCCATAAGCATCCACACTGCATTTTCGCAGGAGATGCAATGTCTCTAGTTTATATTTATTGCCTTAAAGCTGTTTATTTAATCTTCACCTGCTGTGTTTATTTTTCTGACTCTCCACAGGAACCACATCATATTTTATACCAGTGTTTCTTCCTACCCAACACTGCCTGGCTGCAATGCAACAATTGTTTCTGTTGTGTCTTGCTGACAGATTGTCTCTCACTTTGAATGATCCATGGTATAAAATAAAGTCTTGCACAACAGATTCTCCACCGTGTTAATTCCAGTGACTCCACTTTGCTGTCAAGTGTTTTGACGTGTGGACGACAGAGCTCTGTCATGATGAGCTGGAAAACAGTTTCCAAACAGTTACAAAGGTATGCCATCATCCTGGAAGAGTGACAGAACAGAAGGCTTTTAAAAATTCCCACCTTTTCCGCTCTAATCTTTTCTTTCTTTTGAAGAAGATTTTTTTTTTTTTTTTTTTTTAAAGACCCTTCATAGCAGCTAAAATTTATTGTTGAGTTTTGTTTGAAGATGAGGCAACAATGCAGCAATCCTCCTTCGGCTCTCGGTGTTTATTTGTCCTAATTTGGAATGTCTGTTCAGTGTAGACCTTGGGAAACCTCAATCTTTATTTGCACCTAAACACATGTAAATACTGACTGCACATTCCAGTTTAAATAAGAGCTCTTCTTATTTTTCCGAGGGCGCAGTGTTCTTTCATAACACACAATGTTTTGAAGCTTCTTTTGCTCTTTGCAGCATCTACATGGTGCCACTTTACCAGCATGAAAGAACTACAGTTTCGTTCACTTTTTACACAAAAGTCCCTTTTTTGGGGGGTCAGCTGTGCATCTTTGCAAAGCTTCTCCAACAGTGTGAGCACACAAAGGAGCACAGAGGCAGAGGAGACGGAGGTGGAGGCGATGGAAGGAGGTAGAAACAGCAGCTTTTAAAGCAAACTGAGCAGCCAACTGCTTGTGCACATCTTTTTTCTTCTTCTTCTTCTTCTTATCTTAATAAGTAATGAGGCTGCCACAGGCTGACAATGAAGTATTTTGAAAATAGTTCTAATGTATGGCTTTGAATGAGGTGGCTGGGCATTGATGTATGGCACAAACTGGCTTCAAAACAAGTGAAATATTAATGGGCTGTTTCTTCAGAGTTAATGTAGGATTTACCTGATGGTCTCGGTGAGAGACAGGAGCTGGGGCAAAGGTGCTGGGCCACAGTGACGAGTGCACGGCTGAGAGGAAAAACAGGGATTGAAGAACTGATTCGGATGTGCGCATTTGTTTTTCAGTTGTCAGATTTTGTAAAATACAATAGTCGGGCATATAAATGAACATTTATCTCCAAGCTAAATCAGTGCAATTAACAAAATGCAAGATAATTAGGAAAACTTTTACTTTTTCCTGAGAACAAACAAAGCATTTAGGTTTAGTCTCTGTTTATTAACTCTCAGCGCGGGGATGAACACAATCCATCTCTTTTCCTGTTATTAATTAATCTCCAGGGACTTGGATATACACGTTGTCAGAGCAGCCCATCATTTCCTGATACACCACGAGGGAGCAGCAGTGCGAAGGAAAGATGGCTCCATGATGAACTGCTCATAACGTAAGTGTGAATTGTGCGCTTGTTTAGGCCTCCTTGTCTGATGCAACAGACTGAAAAGTATTATAACAAAAAAAGCCACAGATTTTATTCTGATGTGAAGGGTTTACTTTATAGCATAAATATACATCATGTGAGGGCTTTGTATTGTTTTTTTTTTTTTTTGTCGTTGTCTGAGAGCATGAGACGTTGGTGTGAAAGATTCAGCACGCAGTCTCAATATTGTCCCCAGGAGACGAGGCCTGAAACAACAGTGACACAAGGAATTAGGACGTTTCATTTGGGAGCTGCAGTGGCATCTACGCTCAGAAACTCCACTCAGGCACAGCAGAGGTCAATAGTTAGAATAACTTTTGTTAGTGGAAAAAGAAAACTTGGCTGTATTATCACAAATTGCTTCCAGGTTGGCTCGTTCTCTCAGAGCAAGTTATTACCAAAATTGAGAGCAGACACTGACACTGTTACAGCAGAACCAGGGTTTGCGCTTTGAAGTACAGAGTGGGCACTCTCCTAAATCTGAAACATACCCCCCCACCCCTTCCTGCACTTTTGTTGAATCACACTCTTCTTATTTGTTTTATGTGTGAAATCAATGTGCCTTTGGGATTTTATTGCAGACAATATTATGAAATGGCTTTTGATTGACAGATAGTTGGTCAAAATTTCTTTATTTTAATTTTTTATAAAGATTTTCAAGTAAATTTGTACAAAAAAGAAACTCAAAGACAAAAAAAGGCAAGCAAATAAAATATAAAGTAAGGATAACATAACCAGTAGATACATAAATAAATGAAAGGTAAACAACTGTGTTACCTCCTCAGCTGTCCATCTTATCAGGAAGACAATGTGGGTGAATGAAAGGAGCATTGTTGGTCATTCTTCTTTTTTCTTTTCAAAAGTTTCCACTTTGATTGGTGATATGTGCTGCTGATTATACATGCTACTGATCTCATGCTGCTGATTATTTCATGCTGCTGTATTCATACGTACTCATATGTACAGATGCGGTGGTCGTAGCTCGTGCCACCCCTGCCCTCTCCCTACAAAATAAAACATTATTTCATACTGTCTGTCTAGCCTTCATATCAGTTTCCTATCACCCACTTGCAGGGAGTGGGCATCCCCCCAGGTGCAGGGCATAGAGCTTCTGATGTCTGACATACAGGTTGTGAAAGAAGATGAGATGCTCTTGTCTCCCTTGATGGGACAGGGATGTGTCTAATCGTTAAGTGAATCACACCATTGACTGAACCCAAACAAAGCACAATTCATTCATAATACAGTATTCAATTCAATTCAAATCCAACAATAATGTTTAATCCCAAAGAGAAATTAAACGTTGATGTAACATCATCCTGGTTTCATTAAAAAGTTGTTGTGGCTGTGGGCAGGGAGGTAGGTTTTTTTTTATTATTTTTTTTATGTTGTGTTATTTTGTGTTATTCAATGTGTTTTTTTTTATGTTGTTCATTTACACCTCAGTGCCACTGCAGGAAGGATCTCTTCAAGTGGTCTGTCTTACAGCAGATCTGACTGAAGACGCTCAGTTGTTGCTCTGTCCCTTCTTGTAGACAGCTTCACTGCTGCAGCTCCAGTCCAGTCTGCTGTCCAGGTGAACCCTTAAGGTATTTATATTTCTCCTTCTGGATATGAGTCTGATGAAGAAGGTGCTCGGGGTTGTCTATAATGTTCTTCATTTTATTCAAAATCCTCTTTGTAGAATCATCTGCAAAGGTTCTCGAGAAGTCCCCAGAACTGAGCCAGCCTTCTTTATGAGCTTGTTGATCTTTTTTAAGTCACTTGCTCTGGTGCTGCTACCCCAGCAGATGATGGCAGAAGAGATAGCACACTCTACAACAGACTTGTAGAAGATATGCAACATCTTGCTGCAAACACTGAAGGACTTCATCTTCCTCAAGAAGTACAGTCTGCTCTGTCCCTTCTTGTTGCTGCTTCACTGTTGCATTTCCAGTCCAGCTTGTTGTCCAGGTGAACCCCAAGTTATTTATACTTCTCTACCACCTCCACTTCTTCTCCCATGATGGAAATAGTATTGGACCTCATTCTATATTTTTCAGATTTCTCATGACATGCTTCTGTACCGTATATTTATTCTATAACTGTTTGAAACTTTGTATGTTTTTTTAAGTAAAGGCTCAGCCTGGACTTACAGTTGGTAAATGGTAAATGGACTGTAATTATATAGCGTCTTTCTATCTTATTGAGATACTCACAGCTCTTTTCAACACAATCTGTGTCTTCATTTACCCATTCATACAGCACTCTACTAGATCTCTACAAAGTTAATTGAATAAATCATTCTAAAGAGATTAATCAGAGCTTTTTCACATTCAAACACGATGGGACACACATCAGAGGCAACGAGGGGTTCAGTGTCTTGCCCAGTGACACTTCGGCATGTGACTGCTCGTGGATTTGAATCCCCGACTCTTGCATTGGAGGACGACTGCTCTAACCACTCAGCCACAGCTGCCCCTACAAATCTTTGGTGCCCAACATGGGACAGTTGAGTTGGCAATGTAGCAGCTATGACTTTTGTAAGTATTCACCCACTTGGCATTCCTTCTAACATGGAATTGAAGTAGATTTCGATTGGATTTTGAATAGAGAAACGGAAAATACTATAGATATGTAAAGTCAAAGCAAAGCTAAACAGAACCAGAAAACTTATGTTAATTATTAAAAGATTAAAACACTGAAAATCTTGCATGCACATGTATTCACCCCCTTGCTTTTCAGCTACAACACTTACCTTCAGAAACCACACAGTTAATTCAGTAAGATGTTTGATAATTGAGCTCTGGTCAGGTGAGACTATAATTTAACCTTGTGGCCATCAAGGATAATGGTCTTGTTCAAACCTAACACGTTTCTTCATGCTGAGAACAGTTCAGTATGGCAGAGGCAGCACATGCTGTGGGGATGTTTTTTTCAATTAACAATAAATGTGAAAATTGTCAGAGCTGAAGGAAGAAGGAGCAAATATTGAGACTTGGTCAGAGGTTTAGCTCTCAGCAGGACAATAACCCCAAACACCCTGCTGAGGCAAGACTGGTTTAAGGAGAGCCAGTGACATCTCCTGCAATCCATCCATCCATCCATCCATCCATCCATCCATCCATCCATCCATTATCTTTACCCACTTCTTCCATTTTGGGTCATAGGTGTCGCCGGTGCCCATGTCCATCAGTCAATGTGTGATAGGCAGGGGACACCCTGGACAGGTCTCCAGTCCATCACAGGGACACATAGAGACAAACAACCATTCACTTTCTCACTCACATCTAGGGACAATTTAGCGTTACCAATCAGTCTAATAGGTAAAAGGGGCTATTAATGAGACACTTGGCTTGCCATACCAAGCCACCTTCGTCTCGCTTTGGAACTCCTGAAGCAAACGTCAAATCAGCTGCATTTCGCCATGATGCCCAGGCAAAATGCAGCTGATTTGACCATTAAAGTGCATTTAATAAAGAAAAGTTCAACTGAGACACACTTTTACTGCAATGTCAAGCAAACAAATCATTATTTTTAGGTGGTTATCTTATTAATTTTTGAAGAAATGCACAGCGAGTCTTCGCTCTTCGCACTCCCGCAGCTGCAAATCAGCTTTTAAATGCAGCTGATTTGACCACTAAAGTTCATTTATTAAGGAAAAGTTCAACTGAGACACACCTTTGCTATAACGTTGAGCAAGCAAATAATTGTTTTTAAGTGTTAAGCTTGTTAAATTCTTGTTAAAATCTTCCCGTGCACGCTCCTGTGGCTGCCATTTTGGCACAACACCGGTCTATGTTTCTGTGTTGTCAGTGGTGACGTGTAATAGATGTGACTTATGCATAATATAAGTGACTTATTTATGTTTTTTCCCACTTTATTTGACATTTTTGGACTGATGCGACTTATACGGTAGAAAATACGGTAAACACTTAGAGCATCCTATATTTTTTACATTTTCCTATCATGGGTACACCTACACCTCCCACATAGGCTCACTATTGTCCCTCTATTGAGCAGACAGAAAAAGCTCCTGACTGGAAGATGAATAAATATATCTGAAATCTTTTCTTTCATTACACAATAAGGAGGACGGTAGAAATAAGACGTGCAGAGCAGGGTTTAAAGTACAGACGGTACAGCGGTGGGAATCTTGACATGAAAATAGATTGAATGTGACAGGGTGGTTCCAATCTAGTGGCCGGTGTTTGTCCTGGCTGCTGTGTGACTCACATGGCTCGCTGCATGTCTAGACGCCCAAACCTTCCCCCACCCCCGTCTGTTCTCAGCCCCTGGTTGTTATTCAAGATGGGGTCATCGGATAGAAAATGGGAAGCTTTTATCAGCATAATTGATTCCAGCAGCACGCTGCTCTGTGAAGTGTTTCTCTGTTATTAATTCTCGACAGGGTTGCGATCATTTATTAAGCACGTTGTGTCAGTCGGAGTGCGTTCTCACGTCACCTGCCTCTGTCAAATGGGCCTAATGATCCTGCCTGATGCTCCACATGTCTCTATCCAACATACACACGCTTTTTTTTAATTCCGACTGTGCACACAGCTACTTGGATGAAAACATCATGCGAAGAGGTCTAAAAAAATTGAGCACTTCTATTTCTTAATCAACCTTGATTAAAAAAAAAATACGCAGAGCTCACGTCCAAACTGATAGTTTGATTCAGTCTCTTGGATTTTTTTAAAGACTGCCAATAAGGAAGCATTGAAGTACTTTTAAAAAGATTTAGATGGATGTGTCAAAATGTGTGGCTCATTTATGTGTAGTGTGCTACCAATTGGCAAAATTAGTAATACAGTAACCGAAATATCAAGTTACAATCACGAGTGGGATTCTGGTGAAACACGAGGAACCCAACCTTCGTTGTAGCTCAGATTGGAGATACAGAAAGTTTTTTTTTTTCACGACTTCACCTTTATCTTTAGCAGATTTTCTACTGTGCAAGGTGCACTCCTTCTACAGGTGTGCAGTGGAGAGCATCCTGTGCTCCAGCATCAACGTGTGGCATGGAGGCTGCACAGCTGCAGAAAAAAAAAGCTTGGCAGAGAGTGGTGAAGGCTGCACAGAAATCTGTTATCCATGATGCTGATCTCACGCTGCTGGTTATTTCGTGTTGCTGTGTTCAATGATTCTCATCTGCTCACACAGACTCATGTTTGTGATGCTGTTGTTTTGGTGCATTGTTTTTGTACCATTAGTCTTGTGTATTTTTAGTTTAGTGAATGTAGTATATTCTTAGTTCAAGACTTGGATCTTACTAATGTTTTTCTTTACAGTTTGTGTTTTTGTTGGATATAACTGGAACCCTGTGTACATAGTTTCGTCCCACCTCTTGTATCACGTGTGGTGTGTATGACAAATAAATCTCTCAGACTCCTTGACTAAATCATATACAGTACATCTGATAGATTCCAATTTGTAAATGTAAATAATGAATCTTCATCATACACCAAAGTTAGTCAATGAGTTCCTCAGGGTTCATTGTTTGGACCAGTACTCTTTGTCTTATATATGCTTCCATTAGGTAAAATTATTAAACCGCTTGGGATACATTTTCATTGTTATGCTGATGATTCATAATTGTATTTGTCCATGAAACCCATTGAATCCAGTCAGCTACTTTGACTACAAGCATGTCTTAAAGACATAAAAACCTGGATGACCCTACATTTTCTGCTTTTGAAAACAGACAAAACAGATATTTTAGTTTTTGGACCTGAGCATCTTCAGAATAAATTTTGCAGTCTTTCACGTTCTCTGGATGACATGTATTTGGCCTCCAGCTGTAATGTTTAAAATCTTGGTGTTATTTTTGATCAGGACATGTCTTTTATCCCACACATGAAAAACATTACTAGAATCCCTTCTTCCACCTGCATAATATCATTAAAATTAGAAACATCTTATCTAAAAATGATGCAGAAAAACTGGTTCATGCATTTGTCACATCTAGACTGGACTATT
>JARVGQ010065478.1:0-12105 GCA_031762355.1 Hypsolebias martinsi | reverse complement strand
ACAATGCTGTTATTGCTAGTATCACTCAGCCCTCTGTGAATAGCAAACAACCATCGGGGCACTGATGATTGGTTGTTAGGCTGATGGTCCTCTTTTATCATGTGAACAGCTCGTTCTGTCTGTCAACAGCAAACTGATTGAGCCATATGAGAAGGTGCTATTTAAGGTAAATGGACTGTACTTATATGGCGCCTTTCTAGCTTGTCAAGATAAAGTGCTTTACAACATAATCTGTGCCCTCATTTATCTATTCATGCAGCACTTTATTATATCTGTACCAAGACTAATCAGTGCTTTATCACATTCATGCGCTGATGAGACACACATCAGAGGCAATGACTTCAGCATGTGACTGCTGGTGGACTCTCTCTCGCACAAACTCTCACATTGGATGATGACTGCTCTAACCACTCAACCACAGCTTCCTATTTGTAAGACTGAGTTTATTGTGGCTCTTCAGACTTACAAAGTCTTTTGGATTAAAGACAAAATGTTTCAACAAGTTTTCTTTTTAAATTGGTCCAGAGGACCTGACTTAACTTTGTTAGATTGTCAGAATAAAGTTTCCAGAAAGAATGGTGGCTAAGAGACAACCCCCATTACAAACTCCTTCTCATGCTTGGTGAGAGTGTGGAAGCCAAAGTGCAGAACAAACACGACGTGGCTCGGACGTAAAATATCAAAACTAATTTATTTACAAAAAGACAACAAAAGGTGACATGGCAGCAAAAAAAATCTTACAACCAAACATCACTGGAAGACTTGAAAGAACAAACATGAACAGCTTGTGAAGCCCAATGTACAACTGACAGAAACTGTAAAGGGACAGTAACAAGGGAGAACGACAAACACCTGGGGTGAAGACTGGGGACAGGTGAGAGTGGACAGGTAGAAGTGGGGAGAAAACACTGGGGAAGCTAAAACACAAGTAAAGCAAATACAAGAGTCACAGAAAAACAATAACACTCAAGACACAGGCCACGACTCTCCAAGTTTAACAGATTTTGAGATCTTTGTTTAAAGCCTTTATTTTGCAAATGTTTCTACCATTGAGGCCTCTAAAGACACATTTACTGTACGACTGTGAAAACATCGATTTAACTCTCCTGGACTGAAAACAGCACTGTGACACATCAGTCTGTGCTTCTAAGATGAAGATCAGAGAGTGTACAAAGGGTCAATGTTGCACACTCAGCTGTGTGTGAGTGTTTGTTCAGAACAAATCAATGATAAATCTGCTAAATCTTGCATTTGTGCTACTTCTGCATTTGTGTGTGTGTGTGTGTTTATTTTCTTTAACAATTTTCCTCACTTGCTCTGGAACGAGGCGCACGCATTCTCTTCCCTCTCCCTGTTCTCCTCCTGCTATTTTGCTCTCTGTCTGTGTATCTGAACAGCTCCTATTTTTACACATCTTCCGAAATGAAAACTGCTGTTTTGGATCTGACCAACTGGACATTCGACGCAAATGACAAAATCTTGTCAACAAGCGACAGGGTCCTGGAGAACCCTCGTCTGCTCGGACGACAGGCATGCAGATGGATACATCTCTGGGGAGAATGTGATGTGTCCACCTCTGCTGTCGATCGAGGATGCCGAGATTGCATAAAATTGGATTTATAATAACAGATTTCCTGTTTTTGGAATAGTCTGGATCCTGGTTTATCAACGTACAAAGAAGATGGCTGCAGCTAATCTGGCCCATTCAGGCTGCTGCCCATGTGAAGGTTGGTCCGTGCTTTGAGGACTCAAAATCAGCTGATTTACGAGCTAAACCGTAAGATGGAAGTGATTTGAATCACAGGTCGCCTGCAACTTTGGGACTCGTCAGCATGACAACGACCTTGAACAGGCTTGTAAGCACGAACCAGTAGAATACACCCCAATCTGGCCATTTTGGACCTTGGAAGTACCAGTAAGACTCAAGGCTGACAAGAAAAATAGTCTGCCTGAATAAATCAACAATTGTGGATTAACTGTATCTGACTCCCTGGTTGGCCTCGAAACAGGTCGACATCAGTTTTTCCTGGGAAAATGTGTAAACTAAGGAAAACCTTTGTCTATCGCAACCCCCCTACCCCAAACCCAAACTTCTGTGGAGGCTTATCAGAACTGTGCCGGCTGACTATCATCTTGTCATGACAATGTTCTATCTGTTAGTGCTTCAAGGACCGCCTTGTCATCAAATGCATATGTAACGTGTTCATAAATGTGCTTGCTGGCAGAGTGTTTTCACGTCTCAAATCGTGTCCTTAGGACAAGGTGTGAAGAGATCTTTTTTTATAACGCCACTATCCTCTCCTCATGGCTTTGTCCCCTTTTCTTTCTAAAAAGTATTCTGAAAAGGATACGAGGCCGCGCTCTCAAAGAGCAGCAGCTACGTGCACTCCGCCTATCTTTTGGACAACTGTGCAAACATATTCTCGCTGTATTTTGGTACGGTGATAATAAAGCTTATTCTGATTCTGATTAATCCAAAACCTCCTGACAGTGGATTAACCAGTTTGCTGATTACATCCAGAATTAGCTGTTCACGTGTGAAAAAGGAGGACCATCAGTCTAACAATTGATTGTTAGTGCCCTGATGGCCACTTACATTGCAGCCATCAGGGCCTTCTTCAGACTGAAGGTCATTTGGATGAAAGACGAAACGTTTCAACAAAGAAGACTCTATCCAGAGAACCTGACTCAACCTTGTTAAATTAAACAAGAAGTTCTGACAATGGTTTAACAGTCTGCATTAAGAGGTCATCTGAAACAAATTGATCAGTTTGTGATTACTCTGGAGTATGCCATCTGTCAAAGTCCAGCTAAAAACCTACGTACTGTTGTTGGCAATGGTCCTTGTGTAAATACAGATATATTAGAATGAAATATTAATCGATAAATAGCCAGTGGTATCAAGATTGTACTTTTCCCCATGTCTTTTGATCCCACACTATTCATCAAATGCAAGCAAAGTACTACTTAGAGCTAAAATGGTTGCCAAATAGAAACAATGAATTATATAGTTCAATAATCTTTTATAATATTTTATAATCTTTTAACTTGTCAACATGTTCTGCATTAATTATAACAGACAATTACCTGATTTCACTCATCTTAAAGTGAATGTCATTTATGGATCACACTGGCCTGTTTATTAATGCTTTAGTGTGAATTATTTAGATCCTTTTTATCAAATCTTAAATAAAGTTGAATCAGACTCATGCAGGTTCAGTTGTTCAACAAGAGTAGTGTATACAACAAATAATATGCCCATTGACTAAGTGTTGTACAGCAATCTTTAGCAATGGCCAAGAAAATCAAAGACCTTGGATAACACTTGACCTTGATTTGTGACCTTGTCCTTGGAGCTGGGCTGATGGAAGTGTACATGACACTCTGTCTAGTGATGATGCATATGTTTAGAGTTTTGTTAAATTATCCTGAGCAGACCAGAAGTTATAGGTAGGACAGGAGGAAGTTTATGTACAGACATACAGAGAATACTGTACCATAATCCTGCCTTCAACGAGCGCAGAATAATAAAAATATATGATTAATAAAACAAAAACTGATTTACAGGGGAAAAAAAATACAATTTTTTTCCTGTCAACATTTTAAAAGCTTACATTTATTTATTTTTGTTCTTTATGTTACAAGTAATTTAGATGTTAAGAAAATCCACAGTGCATCGTCATTATAACAATGTTACTTCGAATGCGGTCTTTGTCTAACTGCATGATTCAGAGACACTGACTTTGTTTACTCGCTTGCTTTTAAATAATAGTTAGAAAACAATTTGAGCTGCTTTAAATATAAGCTAGCTGAATTATTTATGAGTGTATGGTAAATGTGTTTCAGCCCTCGCCTTTACTCTCGCCCTCAGCCGGTCCGTAGTAGCTAAAGAGTCGTCCCAGTAGTGTTTCCACTGATCCCCCTGGCTGCAGTGCCTCCTCCTCCATCAGCCACAACAGGCCCCGTGCCTCTTCTGTTCGAACTGCACGCACCTGTCAGAAAAATATACATTTAATGTGCACATAAGTTCAGGATTGCTTTAAATGGGCCACAATGAACAGACATCTGAAGATGTCCTCGCTCCACCAACAATACAACTAAAACTTGTTTCATTACATGAGTAATAAATCACCTTGACCCAGAGGTATTTACCCAGTTTTAGCCATTTAACGAGAATATATAGATGACCCACAAATATGTTTAAGCTTTTATTATTTATCTATATCCTGAGTACATAAAAGGATATATATATTACTCTGGAAAAACTAGTTGCTGACCTCCAAAGTCATTCTTTTTAATTGTAAGTAAAAGTACTTTACTGTTTTTCTTTTGTGAACCAGTGCTGAGAGGCCAGATACTATTATCAGTGCTGAAAATTAAAGTTTCAAAAAGCATTCATGGTCTCTGCATCCTTCAGCAGCAGCTGCAATAATAGCCTCATCCATTCAGCTTTGCCTTATATTAAAAATCGCAACAAAGAGAAGTTCATTAGTACAGAGGAGAGGATAAAAAAAATACAATTACCAATATAATTATTATCAAAAGAAAGAAGGAAATAAAACCTGCTCCAAGCCTTTACTGTGGATTAAAGGAATACAGTAGTCCCTCGTTTATCGCGGGGGATCCGTACCCTGAACCCATGCGATAAGTGAAAAACTGTAAATTAGAAATAGTAGTACAAGTAGTACTACTTGTACAAGTAGTACTACTTGTACAAGTAGTACAAGTATGTAAAGTAGTTTAGTCAATTCAATTCAAAAATAATTTATTAATCCCAAAGGGAAATTAATTGTTGTTGTAGCTCATCATCCTTAGAGTTGTTGTAGATGCTGATGGCTGTGGGCAGGAAGGATTTGCAGCAGTCCGTCCCACAACGGATCTGAAGAAACTGGCTGCAGATGCCGATCGGTCCACCCAGACCCAGCAGACCTCTCGCTCCTCTTGGGCAGCAAGACTGCCTGAATGCCTGGCAGAACTCCTCCCGGAGCAATGGCCATTTCTTCCAGCAGCCTGCTGAGCCCCTCGTCGCTGCGGACTTTAACTGCAGGTGCCGGGATAAGATCCATGCCCTCCCACTGCCATGAGCTGCGTTTCCAGCTATCTCCAAGATCTTGGCAGTCAGGCACTCGAGCACTGCCTCCAGGTAGACGGGAATGCATTCATGGTGCCTCCTTTTCAACTCATCTGGGATTTGGGTCTGTAGCTGAGGTATTATATGAGCTTTTGTTAAATAGCTGCTCCTAGTTGTAGAAAACCACCTTGTTGTCATGGTTACGCATCATAACCAATGTCCAGAAGAAAAAAAAAAGGTTTCAGTAAAAATCGTTCTAGCAGCACAGCATCTAATACCAGAGGAAGTAATCATCTGAAAAAAGCCATTTACATCCAGAAAAAAAAGAGGAATTAAAGTTTTCAAAAGCAAAATCTCAGAATGCTAGTCAGAGTAAACTTCAATCTTAAAACTGTCATAGCCATCCATGTGACTGTTCTTTTCAAATTACACAAGTGTTTACTTATAATTCTAGCAGCTAGCTGTAGCACTTCTTGTGCAGCCTAGGGCATTTCCAGCAGGAATATCATATTATTTCTGTCAGGATAGCAGAGATTTATAAAATGATGTTTGCAAGTTCTGTTGTTAAATCCACGTTGATCTGTGCTTCTCTCAGAGTAGCTCATCAGTCCAAGCAGAATTAAAATTAATGATTACAAAGTGTGGACATTTAAAGCGTTATCTACAACAGGTTACATAATAAAAAATAAAAAAAGCACTTCAGAAGATCTGAACTACCATATTTTCTGGCATATAAGTTGCACCTTTTTGCATAAATTTGCGAGTCCTGCGACTTATACACCGAAGCGACTAATTTACGTTATTTCTCTCATATTTATAAACCAATTTTTGGCTGAGAGCTGACAGTTTCATTCATTGTGACATGAAAATATTAAACATTAACATTCGTAGCCACTAGAGGGCTCTCGAGCAATGTGGCAAGCCAAGTGTTTCATTAATACATAAAAGCGGCTATTAATGAGACACTTGGCTTGGCATAGAAGCCACTTTCGTCTCGCTCCTGGAGGAAACAGCAAATCAGATCCATTTTGTCGTGCTGTCCAGGCGAAATGAAGCTGACCATTAAAGTGCATTTATTAAGGAAAAGTTAAACTGAGACACACCTTTGCTATAATGTCGAACAAACAAATGATTGTTTTTAAGTGTTAATCTTGTTAAACTCTTGTTGAAGTCCTCCCGTGCATGCTCCCGCAGCCGTCATTTTGGCAGCCAATCAATGTTTGGCACATATTTCTGGGTGGTCAGTGGTGACGCATAACAAACTCGAGACATCAGAGGTGATGCATAATAGATGCGACTTAAACGGCAAAGTGATCTAAGTTTTTATTTCCCACTTTATTAGAAATTTTTGGACTGATGCAACTTATATGACGGAGTGACTTGTACGGCAGAAAATACTGTATCCTTTAACCAGCGTGATAGATGGATTTCCCTGGTTTTCAACGTTTTCTTCTAAGGTCCTATGAAAGTGCATGCAGCTTTCATCTGCCTTGTGCATCAATATTAGCATTCTTCTTTTTAGATTCAGAATTTACATTCATTTACTGTCTTTACTCGCTTCTTCCTTTCTGGGTCGTGGGGGTCACTGATGCCCATACCCAGCAGTCACTGTGCGAGAGGCGGGGGACACCCTGGACAGGTCTCCAGTCCATCACAGGGACACATAGAGACAAGCGAGACAATCGTTCCCTCTCACTCACAGCAAGGGACAATTTAAAGTTACTAATCAGCCTAACATGAATGTTTTCAGTGTGTGGGAGGAAACCCACACATGCACGGAAAGAACGTGCAAACTCCTCCCAGAAAGGCCCCCACTGGGATTCAATTCGGCGACCTTCTCGCTGAGAGGCAACAGCTCTACCAACTGAGCCACCCACCTTCAAAATTTAACATATTCTCATCTTAAAAGGCAGCCACTGTTTTATTATAACATGTTTTGGTCATGTTTACATTTAATTAAAGCTAATTTCAATATAAGCTACTGTTGTTTGAAGTTTTTCAGATCAAAGGACTTTGAACTATAAGGTGGGCCTAGTCCATTAGCATAGCTACTGTACAGGAAAGCCTGACCAAGGAACTCAAGCAACAAAAATTATAAACTGTTTTATTAGCAATATCAGGAAGTTACATTGGAGACATCCTTATCAGCTGTGCACACTAGAGTGATTGTGAATATGTACACAGTGTATCAGTTTGAAGGAGACATGTGACAACTATGAGGCTGGGATGAATTGAACATTACGGCAGTGATAACAGACATCTGAGCAACTGTATGACAGGGAAATATTTTATCTGTGGGTTAGAAAAATCTTTGATCAAAATGTCTTTTCACTCTAAGTAACATATCTTCAAAGCAGACTTTAAAGTCGCCTTTATTTCCCTCCTTTTTTGTGATGTACTGCAGCTCCCTGCCTTCCCTCCCTGATGGTGTTCCTATCAGAGCAGAAAGCCTTTAAAAAGCAACGCATTCAAACTAAACACACTGGAGTTATAGCAACGTGATCCATGATTCTTTAAACTCTGCCATTTCTGTTTCCATGGTGCAGATCACAGGCGGCAAAGGCCAAACATTGATTTTCTTTCTTCAAGTCAATTATTTAACCTTTCTTTTCTCGCTCCTATCCTCTTTTTCTAGCCTCTGCCAAAACTATACAGAATTAAGAGTGATTCCTAAATATGTATAAAGAGTATCCAATGAATGTTAAGCATACAAATTGTGATTTGAAAATCATTCATAAGCAAGATAATTTAATTATGCATGAAAATATAAGTGGCTGTTCAAATCGGAGATGCGCTGAAGAAAAAGACTAAACACTGAACTTACCAGAGCTTGGCTTGAAGATTGATCGACAACTGAAAGCGACAGAGAAGAGCTGGACTCAGACTCATCTATGGCAAGATCGATGTTCTCCTGCAGGAAAACACACACGCAGTTTGAGTCATTATTACCATGTAATGATACTTGAGCTGCAAAATATACAAAGCAGTTATATTTTTGCTCATCTGTGTGTCAACCTTATTCAAAAATGACCACCATTGCTAAGGAAGCTTAGCTATGGCTGCTTTAGCTTACCGGTAATCATATTTGAAAATACTGACCTAAATGAGTGTGATAGTAGCAGATAGTCATTCTTTACATATAGTTACACATCTTGGAAGATCTCATAATACCTCATGCAGAGTGTCATTTACAAACCTGACCTTTAAAGGGTGTGTGACATGATGTTGGAACTATGCATGAAGTGGCACAACATATTCGTCGTATGCGGAAGTACCCGGATTTCCCGTGATGAAACACGGCACCAAGTTTAAAATCACTTTTAAATCAAATTTTCATTATCATATTGCTTGTAAAAAAGAAAATAGTTGAATGATACAACATATATATATATATATGTTGTGCCACTTTATGCATAGTTCCAACATCATGTCACACACACTTTAAGGCCCAATCTGGCCTTTGTGCCAAAATGTATAAATAGTTCCTTCAAATCAAGGACTATCACGTTAGATGGGTTTCATCCTCCTCCACACGCGTCGGAGGAAGAGGCCACGTCTCATCTGTTATGTCCTGTTCGTGCGCTCACATGTTATGTGGCCCACACAGCCGCCCTGCGTCATTCTCAGCGCTTGTTTGTTCACTACAGAGACAGCTCGGTGGGACGCGCTCTGTCGTCCCAGCGTTTATCTCATTGGCTGTGTGACACCATCACAGAAGCCTACAGGGCCACTGGGTCAGAACCTCCACAGGTCCTGCGTGGACATTCCACGCGTGCCATCACGTCATCTACAGCACTGCATGGTGGGATGACGGTCAGTTACATCTGTTCAGCAGCAGCATGGGCCACGCCCTGCTCGTTCATACGCTTTTACTTGCGTGATGTATCTGTTTTTTCTATGACTCACTCAGTTCTCGGAGTTTTATCAGAGTAATTGATGAGTCCTTCATGAAATTTGACTCTGAGCTCACATCGGCCTGCAGGCAGGCAGGATGTGTGAGTGCTCATCATCAGTCACAGTGTCATGTTACTGTTGTTTTGTGTTTAAAGTTCTGATCTATTCTGTAAATAGTTTCAGTAACAGTTATGCTTCCTCAGTTTACTGGTTCGCCTGCCAGATTATGCTCTACCCTCTGGCGCTGTTGCACGATCACAATATAAACTGAGCACATCAATAAGTGCAAAGTAATAATAAAACATTCATATATTTTATTGCTGCTTCAACAGTCAGATCGTGCCTGTTAAGCTGCAACGCAGGCCTACAGGCCCATTTTCTCTCAGTTCATTGAGTGCCTTCTTTAGTGCGTAATGACGCATGGCGTGCATAATTACGCGCAGGGAAGAACGTTTTATAGCTACGTCTGGTGTGAGCAGGTGCTTCATACTGGTGTTTTGGACCCAGTGAGGCATGGACCATATCCTGCTCTGCCCTTTATCCAATTTGCGAAGCTGTCTAAAGGGCGTAGCTCATATGAAATAGAACGTTGGTTACTTATTGTAACCCCAGATTCTACGAATATGTGCATAGCCCTTTAGACTTGTGGGCCTCACTGTTTCCTGAATGGCTGAATGTAAAGCTGTTTGGGAGGCGATTGTCCCGTGTCTGTGGATTATATAGACACGGGGTGGGGCCCACATGGTAGAGGGGTGTGGACTAAAGGTTTTTCAGTGGGCGCGCTGGCACGCGGGGGATTATCCAATAAGCGTAGCTGTCTAAAGGGCTACACTCATATTCATAGAATCTGGGGTTACAATACGTAACCAACGTTTTTGTGACTCAAGACACAGCTCTGAGATCATCTCTCTGTTGACAGTAAATTAAAATAATACTTTCCACAAAAAGCTTTTTATCTCCTCTGAAAAGTTCTCCCCCCCGGTGAAACTCAAGCTGTGGTTCCTTTCCCTCCATCTCTATGAATGAACTCATCTCATGTTTGCTAGTTTATATCATGCCCTTCATATATTTCAAACTATATGCTGTCTGTTAGCAAAATATCTCATGAACCACGGGACCAATTTTAATGAAACTTTCAGAAAGTGTTCACTGGTTCTACAATTTATTACCTTTTTGATGAGATCCTTGCTCTGTTTTCTTTTTTTTTTGAACATATCAGCATTATTTCTGTGATTCAAAACTGAGCCATATGTGAATGTCTGAGCAGCTTTTGAACCTTTTACAGAGAAATCAGAGCAATGTTGACTTGATTTTTTTCACCTTCTAGTTGGAGGCTTTAAAACAAACAATGTTTTCCACTTGAGGGAAAACCTGGAATTCCACCTGCCTAGACTGATGAAATCAGCATGTGAGATTTAGTCAATTTAATCTGTAGGAAAAAAGTAAAACTCAAAGGATGATGGTACAAGTAGTCTTTGACACTGTTTTTAAGAGGACTCGTACTTGATAGATTTAATCCACTCCTTCTCCTCAGGCGTGGGTGCTGATATCCTGTAAACAACATGGTTGCCCTCAACAACACGCCCATCCGCCTCTGTCTTGCAGGCTTTGATCACCTGGCCTTTGTGATTGGGATTGTATAACTCGAAACAGTTCTGGAGGAGATGGCAACCAGCAGACAATCAACTCAGGCCAAGAAGTAGTTTTCTAAAAACACAGCAATATAAATATTAAAAGGAAAGCTTTGGTCTGTGATGAGGCAACACTCACAGGCTTCCTGGGCTCCTCCACCTCCCTGATGCTGAGATTCTCCAGTGGGATGATCCCGCGAGGCTCCTTGTCCTGTAGCAGGGAAAGAAAAGAGGCAAGAACAAGAAAGGAGGAAGGAACATGAAATATATTTCTGTCAGCATTATATTTGTTATGTTACTGAACGTTGTGCACACCTTGAGCATGCATCAGGGTGTGTACACCTATGTTCTGCAGTATAATGCACATTAAACCAATGTAGAACCTTACTTCCGGGTTTTGTTTATGCTAGAGATGAGTTTTAGTTACACGCCTGCACTAAACAGACCTGACACTTCCTGGTTACATCAAGGGTGATAGTATTACTGACAGAGAGACTGGTCACGTGGTTGAGAGTAGGCCGTCCTATGAGGGTATGACGATATCAAACTGGGCCAGCCTCTTAAGATAAGTGTGGAGCGAGCTGTAAAGACGCGGTCTGTGCTGGCTGGAGGCAGACAAGACGTGAGTTGTTGTGATTTCTACTAGTTTGTACAATAAACCTGCAATAACATGTACAATTGTTTCAGAGCTTGCTTCAACATTAGAATACGCTTACAATTTGGTGACCCCGGACGTGTGTGTTGAAGCACGCTGAGCGGGCGGAAGCTGTTGTGGGCTTCCCCATCGCTGGTGGACATCTACACAGTCAACTACAGGCGCCTTCATCTCAAGTGAGCAGAACTCCTATTTTCTCATAGAAATTCTGCCATTGACTATGCTAAATTTTAACTTGACTGTGAGTGGTGTTTACTTTCGATGGGCTAATATTCACCGTAGACTATCTGCGGTTATTATCTTTTTTAGCAGCTAACGTAAAACTGTTGTTGTTTTCTGTGCCTTTTTTTTTTTACAGTGTTCTTATTGTACATGTAAGTTGAAAGCACATAGTCTCACATAGGGACGGTTCATAAGTGCCTTTATGTTAGTTTGTCCCTTTTTACTAGGCCGCTTTTTGCGTCCTTCTAGCGTCTACTGACGTTCGGACGCATTTATGAGCTCCCACTTTGGTGAGGAGACGTTCGTAATTTACTGTAGAGGAATTTAGCCTCCAGATTTTATTAATTTCCTGTAGAGGAATTTAGCCTCCAGTCTGTGTTATTTACTGTAGAGGAATTTAGCTTCTAGTCTGTGTTATTTACTGCAGAGGAATTTACCCTCCAGTCTGTGTTATTTACTGTAGAGGAATTTAGTCTCCAGTCTGTGTTATTTACTGTAAAGGAATTTAGCCTCCAGTCCGTGTTATTTACTGTAGAGGAATTTAGCCTCCAGTCTGTGTTATTTACTGTAGAGGAATTTAGCCTCCAGTCTGTGTTATTTACTGTAGAGGAATTTAGCCTCCAGTCTGTGTT
>JARVGQ010065474.1:0-12107 GCA_031762355.1 Hypsolebias martinsi | reverse complement strand
AGGTCTAAGAAAAGTGCAGCACAATAATCTTTAGCATCCAATGCTTCAACAACGTCATTAAGAACCTTCAGTGAAGCCGTCGTAGTGGGAGTCCTGTCAAAAATGAACCGATCTACTTGTACATAATTCCTACAGCTTCCTCATCTGCATGGTAGAAATGGCACCAACCTGTTGGTTCCTGCCGACAGCAGGTGGGAAAGAGAAGAAGTAACCGGCTTTCACGCCTTCCAAAGCCACCGACGGCTTCCCGGCGAAGTTGTGAAGCAGAGCCTGACTGATACCTGACGGAAAGATATGAAACTGGGACGTCAAAATATTTGAAGCTGCTTGAAACAGCAGAGAGGGAGACCCCCACCTTGTTGTCTCATGGTGTCTATGGTGACTTTAGCTGCTGATCGTGAGTGGACGTTCCTGTACACACAAGAAAATATTATTTTAACCAAAGTCATCTAGATTTACCGGCAGGGTTCCCACACATTTTGATATGAAATTCCATGATTTTACTTTTCAGGTTTTTGTCTCATAAGAAGAATAAAAATTTTTTCATCCTACAAAACTTTTACAATACTTTTCATCCTACAAAAACAGTCAAAGGCTCATTAATATTTAAAAATTATAAATAACCCAACAACTGGGGCAGAAAGACGACACAGACAGCTCGGATGTTTCTCACAGCCATACATCTTGATGGTTTAGTGGAATAATTCACATTCTATGGCCACGTGTCATTTACGCACAGCATCGTGCACGTTATGAACCGAGCTCACACAGGGAGGTCCAGCTCCTTGGAGACGTTGAGCTGTTTAACAAAGACGTTCATCTGGTCGTCTCTGTCCTGCTGAGTCGGAGCGCACCACGGAGTGAAATCCAACCCGATCTGAAACCAGAGTAACAAAATTCATTATTCACATGTTCAACTGATCAGAATTCTACAAACATCAAGTAATAAACCGATAGGATGCCGCTGCAGACAGGCCACATGATTTACTGCAGAAATACTTTCATTTTTAACAGCTCCTGCTCATGGTGCGTTCAACATCTGATGAAAAAATCTGAATTTATACCGTTCAGAAGACAAACAACAAGGAACAAGTGATGTCCCCCGTCAACGAACCAGACGGACAGATGGTGTTTCCAAAGTCACAGAGACTAGTTGGATTTTGTAGTCTTTTTTCAGCTTTACATTTTCAGTGAGTTTTTGAGTTAAGAGTGACCTCAGACACACAAAACTAAATTATCAAGTAAAGAACGTGAATCTTTTTATAAAATGGATCCTTTAAGTGTTTTTGGAACTAAAGTCCAGACAAAGGTCTTCACTGACAAGATATTAAAATATTATGTATACGTAAAGGGATAAACAATTCAAACTTTTCATACATTCAGCTGAAATACAGTGATATTATTATGTCTGTTAAAATTATCTGTTGACTTCTGCTCAGTTTAAACCTGTTCAAAGTTTTCAATCAGTCAAAGTGAGTTCTCGTAATCTCTTTGTTGCCTAAAATCAGTGTAAAGCTTTAAATCTGGAAGAGAAATAAGAAAAACAAGTACATTTGTAGTTTAAGAGCCATGCAGGAGAGGTTTCAGTTTTCTTTCTGTAAAAGGAAAACAGTCTTTGAGTTCAGGAGGGATCTCATGTCACGGCGCCTCAGACCTGATCCATAAAACAACAGCGGGACTTTGAACATGTGAGAGAATAATTAGATTCATCAGAAGTCCCTCTGACAGTAGATTACCACTTTAATGAGTTTAACAGACTTTACTCCATCAAAAGTTGTTTAAAGTTTGTTCACTGGGGACAGAAACTGTAGAGAGGGGGTTCAAACGTTAAGCCTGTCAGAGGACGCAGGTCTTCAGACACTGGATGCTGTCTCTGTTCAGGTGGGGGTCCCCGGCGTCGACACGACCCTGATCCATCTGTTCAGGTTGAGAAGGTCGACGTTAAATGAGCAACGATCAGGAACAAGAAACGAAAACTGAACGAGAAAAAGCAGCTAAAGTATAAAAGAAAAATCAAGAAGCTCCTTGAAAAACCTCCAGAAGGTCTGGAGAAATAAAGACCACTTTGAAGATTTAAAACTTAACGTTTGGCTGCTTTGATGAAAAAAAAATCAAAGTCGGGCGTCCTGTCAAAGATTCTTTTCTTCTTCTTTCGGCTGCTCCCTTTTTCAGGGGTCGCCACAGTGAACCAACTCACACAAAGACTGTTTTAACGCCAGATGTTCTTCCTGACACAACCACAGACCACTGAGCTACCACAGCGCTCTGTGTGGAGCAGAGGGAACAAATGGTGGGGGTGGGGGTTCAGGGCCTTGCTCAAGGGCTCGGAGTGGGGCAAATGAGGATTGAGGCAGGTGTGGGTGCTTCACCTTTCCCACCCACATTGTGATGTTGTTGGTGCAGGAGTTGAACTGGCAACCTTCTGACCCCAGGCCCACCTTCTCTAACCTCTGCACCACCATTTTTACTAAAAATTTAAAGTAAGATCATTTTAGTTCTTTATTCAAAACTGTTCTTTTTTTTAATTTTTTTATTTTTTTATCTTAGTTAAATCTTGAAAATGACCGGTTGATAGATGTGACGCCTTCCGGAGCTCAGAGCAGGTGCTGGGGATGACTCTCAGCTACTACCTCCACCACGTTCAGCTCCATAACGATCAAACTGAAGGAGTTTTAGTCACTTTTTGTGTCTGTTACATTCACTTAGCTGTGGCGGCCATCTTGAATCAAGTTGGCCAAATATCAATCAGTTGTAGACATACATTCAAGAGCTTCATGAAAATCCACTCACGCTTCATGAGATATTTTGCTGACAAAAGAACACACGCACAAACAGAGGCATGACCGCCTGCCTTTCAGCAATAATGCTAATAAATAATAAAACCAAAGGCTGGAGTTAAACGTCTACAAAGAGCGGTGACTTCACCTCTCCGACAGCGACGAGGCGCTCCCCGTGGGTGTAGAACTGCTGCAGGACCGGATCCAGATCCTGCAGTAACACAATCATAGATGCACAAGTTCAGATTCTAAGAATAGTTTTTATTTTTACAAAACTTTATTAGAAAAAAAAAGTTTTGTTTTTTTAATCAGGGAATTTATGAATTTAGAAAAGTCTGAAAACCTCAGATTTGGTCCTAAACTTGAATATATTTTGTATTTTTGAACATTTGAGCCAGTTTCAGATTATTTTCACATTGCACACACACACATAAAGGTTTCTGCTTTCAAAGAAAAACATCTGAGCCCCTCCAGGTGTCTCAGATCCACCGAGAGGTCCTGAAACAGAAACTGCTCTCGTTTCTCAGAATAAATGAAGTAATAATTACACAAACATGGCCGCTGAGCAGATTGTTTTACTACCTGAGGCTTGACGCTGCGCTGATCGCACCCCCCGCAGCTCTGCAGAGGATGAAGGCCAAAACATGGAGCTACAAGATCCGGATAACTGTGAGAAAAGAATTTCACATAAAGTGACGAACAGCAGGCCAGCTGTGAGCAGCTGGGAGGAATAATGAACATGTCCTCTGTGCATGTCAGCATCATGTGAGAGGGCAGCAAGTGCAAAACTTCAAATTACTTGTCAGACTTAAACTCCTAAATGAGACTTTAGGCATTTTTAAATTCCTCTGTGGTACAAACATGAAAACTGTTTGACTGTAGGAAGCTTCTGTACTCTTAATAAAAACACGGCTCATACAGACCTTTCCTGCAGCTGGAGAACTCTGGAAAACTCTGCAGCTTCTTCTACAACGGCCACGAGAGTCTTCACACCAGCCTAAACACACCAGAATGACTCTTAAGTTTGATATTTAATGGGATCAGACAAGTTCAACACTAACACCATCGCAGCATTAACGTCTCGTTTATCGCTGTGAAGTGTGTACGAAAAGGTTTCTATAGTTCAAATGTTTCAGATGTGAGTTAATGTTTCATGTCTTTAAACTTCCCAGATAATCTATAAATGTGCTTACAGTCCAGTAAAAGTCTTATTGTCTTTCATTTCTTTGTATTTTAGTTTAAAGCAGACAGATTTTGTAATCTCGATAAATTTTTCTCCAGACTTTCTGAAGGTCTTCCAGTGTTTTTTTAGATTTTAGCAGCTTTTCCCTCATTTTCTGTCTTTGTATCTGATTCAAGAAGCATGAAGCCACTAAAATACTCCTAAATTCAGAGAGAGTCCACAACTATATTGAAACATAACAATTTAAAGAACTGATTTTAAATTAGATCTTTGATGAGTTTGTTACCAGCAGCTTGTCACAAACACGGTCAGGTCCCATTTTTTAATTTTATTTAAATTGATTAAAGATACCAAAGATACAGTTTGATAAAAAAAAAATAAAAAAAAAAAATAAGAATGTTCAAGCCAACAAGGTGATTTCAAAAATGATGATGTATACTGAAGCGTGATGGATCTCAGGTCCTGCATCAGGTCTAAGAAGTGTTTTTGTAATTATAACTCAACTATTAAAAATATGCCTTTTAAACATTTCATCGGGTTAGAATTGGATTTTAGGGCTGTCCCTTTTTTATTTTGCCCCCCCACTTTTTCAAGCTTACATCATCACCTGATATTTTTGGAAATACTGTAAATCTTGGTTTTACTTCCAGGATTCTGCAGAGATGCTCTCGCTTATACTGAACTGTTAAAACTATAAACTTCAGCTCGAGCTCTCAGGACCTCCACCATAATCTGTTAACAGTTCCTAAGACTTGATTTAAATCCAAGAGAGAACTTTTCAAACTGTTGCACCTCGACTGAGGAATAAACTTTCTTTGTTTCTAAGAAGTATTTTATTTAGACAAAGTCTTTTCATGACTTTTTTTGGTTTATTTTAGTAATATATTTTTATTTTAACGCTTTGTCTGTGTTTATGTGTTATTGTGATATAATTATATATTTATTTCTGTGAAAAGCAATGTAAATAAACTTTTCTTATTCTGTATTTAAATGTTTTGAAACTGAACTGCACACCATGTTTGGATGTGACAAATATTCAGCAAATACCTGTTAGAGAACCACTTTGTGAATAAAATACTAAAAAAAAATTTTTACATTTATGGTTATAGACTTATGCACAGAGTTTAGACCAGAAGTAAATAGCTTGTCGAAAAACTGCTTTTGTTTACCTGTTTAGTTCTCTGGATCACATCACACATATCCTATAAACAGAGACAGAAGCTTTTAAAGCATTTGAACAAAGCTAACATGTAAATACCAAGTAAATCACGAACACTTAATTAGTAAAATATTTACAAAACTGATGAAATTTTACTTTAGCTAGGAACCTGCAAGTTCACAACTTTTGTAAATTAGCATACTTGAAGTATACATCTAAAGAGAAGTGTAAAATATATATGGATATAATAATAATAATGCATACTTTGGGTAATGTTGGTACTTTTTTCGAGCATGTTCATGCAGTTTAGCATAAAATAACCGCATGACGGACTCACCTCTTCAAACTCTCGGGCCGCTATATGACAGTGACAGTCAATAAAACCAAACTCCATCAATAAAAACGTTCAAAAATGATTCAAATGAAGCAATAACGTTAGAAAAATGTACTTTTAAAAAAGAGCCAGAGTAAACGCTGGCTTTCATTTTCACTTCCGGGTTGCGGCGAAAGTGCAACTGAAAACGGAAATAGAAGAAGAAGAAAAATATAAACAGAAGTTGGCGGTAAAGATGGCGGCTGAACAGAATGAAACTCCGTCGAACGATGAAACAAATCAGGATTTCAGAGTTCAAGTAACGTCAAAGAGGAAAGTAGCGGAGCTGATAAATAGATTTAAAGAGATTTTATCTTCCGCTTTGGACGGACAGCCCGACATTTCAGACGAGACGAGGAGACGTTTATTGCAGGAGCTTTTGGACGTGAGTCCTTTTACAATCCGTCTGACTTTAGGTCATCTGTAAATTATCCAACTTTTTATATCAAAATGACAAACCGTACTTTAACTCAAGTTTTTGTTAACGCTGCTTTAAGAATTCGGCACCAGAAATTTGAGGAAAAGTGGCAGCTATTGATATTCTCTTATACAGTAGTTTGTTTAGCTTTGTTTAAGCTGACAAAAGCACATCTGCTGCACCCTGTCCACAGGTGTTCTGGTCCATCTGTCCGCAGGTGTTCTGGTCCATCTGTCCGCAGGTGTTCTGGTCCATCTGTCCGCAGGTGTTCTGGTCCAACCTGTCCACAGGTGTTCTGGTCCATCTGTCCGCAGGTGTTCTGGTCCAACCTGTCCACAGGTGTTCTGGTCCAACCTGTCCACAGGTGTTCTGGTCCACTCCTCATGATCACTCTGCTCCAGCTGTCTCAGGTTTGAAACAGCTGGAGCTTCTCCAGATGTTCAACAGGATTTCGATCAGGACTCAGGAGAACACTTCAGAGCAGTCCACTGTTTGGTTCTGATCCTGTCTTGGGTAACTTTAGCTGTGTGCTTTGGGTCATTATCGTGTTAGAGGACCCCTGACCGGCGACTTACACTAAGCTTTCTGATTCCTCCAGAATGCCTTGATAGTCTTGAGATTTCATCGTGTCCTCCAGATCTGAGACACCCTGACCCAGTTGGCAGCAAAGCAGAACCGAACCTCCTCCATGTTTCACTGTAGACACTGAATGAAGACACAATGTTTTAGTTACAGGACACACCTCAGTTTAACATGTCCCTGTGGTCAAAATATTTTACATCTTTTATAGGGATAATATTATTTTTGTCAGTCTCTTTTCTTTTTATTTATTTATTTATTTTTTTGTGTGAACCAACATTTAAAACAAGGACCGATTTTAAGGAGTTAATTTGAATATTAGTACTTTTTCCAGCATCAAGTTATTCGATTGACCTTTGTGGATTTAATGAAAGGTCACCAAGAAATCTGTATCAGTCTGTACATCTAAATAAAATAATCAGATTTGTTGCAGTTTCCTGTCTGAGCATGAGATCCTGCTGTTTGAATTTTAGCCTGAATGGTGTTTTTTTTTTGTTTTTTTTTTAACTTTGCAGAACTTTGAAGCTGCTGTTCAGGTCAACGTGTTGGTGAATGGACAGACATGGGAGGAGGCTCCAGATGTTGACTGTAATTCAAGCTTTAAATTTCTTTACATTGAGCCCAGTAAACACACCGCCTGTTGAATGGGTGAAAAACACCCCCTAAATGAACTCTCTGAGGTGAAGCTCCTCATACTTTATCACAGAATTTGTTTCTTCTCTCAAACACTCAGCGGAGGCGATTGATCTGGAAAGTCTGATGGATGACACCATCGTAGAGACCACCAGACGGCGCCGAACCTACCCCAGAAAAATCCTCCCTCATGTGGTCCACGCTCTCAAGGCTGAACGCAAAATCATGGTGGGTTGAACGTTGTTTCTGACATCCGACCAACACGGGAGTGAGGCTTTAAAAGTTAAATTTGCACAATAAAAACAAAAGAAATTCAAAAAAACTTAATCAGGATCTTTAAAGATTGTAGCCAACGTTTCACAGATTTTTTTAATCAACAACTTTTAGTTTATAAACTTGTTGAAAACAGCTTAAATATCAGAAAAACTGATTTACATGTATAAGAAATGAACAGTTATATTTTTATACTTCTTTAATGATCCTGTGTAAAGTGTATTTGTTTGGTTGAATGTAAATAAAAATAAATATCAGTACGTCACACAACAACACTCAGAGCTGATGGGACCTCTGTGCACTTTAACGTCTGTTGTGTTTTTGTTTCAGGGACTTTATGAGCTCACAGTCAAACCCGAGGACTTTGTGAAAGATGCAGAGCAAGGTCTGATCACACGCAGTCTCTTAAATCTACTTTCATGTGTCTGATTAATAATAAGTCCATACATCCATTACCACTTCTTCCTGTTTGGGTTGTGGGGGTCACTAATGCCTATATCCAGCAGTCACTGTGTGAAAGGAGGGGGACACCTGGACAAAGTGGACATGTCTCCAGTCCATCACAGGGACACATAGACAACCATTCATTCTCTCTCTCACCTAGGGAGTTATCAATCATTCTAACATGCATGTTTTTGGTCTGTGGGAGGAAACCGGAGAAAACCCACGCAGCACAGATGCAAACTCCACGGAGAAAGGCTGGGATCTGATCCAGCAACCTTCTCACTGAGAGGTTGCAGCTCTACCAACTGAGCCACTGTGCCGCCCTCTATGAAGAGATAAAAATCCAATATTGTAGGAATGCTTTATAGGTTTTCACCTAAACCTAACTTCATTGCTCGTGCAAAACTTGTCTTTAGGGCGACGTGTCCGGGTCCAGATCAGGTCTGAAGTCTGAACTGAATGAAGTTTGTGGAGCTTCTCCTTCAGTCTTGTAAAATGTTCTCAAGATGACCAAACCAGCAAAAGCAACCTAAAAAAGTTAAGTCAGGTCCTCTGGACGGATTCTTCTTGTTGAAATGTTTCATCTTTTATTCAAAACTCTTTATCAGACTGAGAAGCTGCAACAAACTCAGCCCTATAAACAGCACCTTCTTATAGTGGATCAACCAGTTTGATGGTGCTCAGGGGGTTCCTGTAGTCCGCCCTCTCCCCTGTCGCCTGCTCAAAATCTCGAACTAGTTTGAGACAATCCTGGCCAAAGTAGTTCAAAATATCCTGATAGTTCGAGAGTTTGAGCAGACGACGGGGGAGAGGGCGGACTAAAGGAACCACCAGAGCACCATCAATCTGGTTGATCCACTGTGAGAAGGTGCTGTTTATAGGACTGAGTTTGTTGCAGCTCCTCAGACTGAAGAAGTCCTTTGGATGAAAAATGGAACGTTTCAACAAGAAGAATCTGTCCAGAGGACTTGAGTCACATTTCTTCACTATATTCCAGCAGAGGGCGCAGTTTACATTTAAAATGTCCTAAAACTACCTTTTTGTCTGCCAGACAGGTTTGTAAGGACAAAAAAGTTAGATTCCTGAATTATATTTAATCAAAATTAAACATCTAAAAGTTTTATCACTTGAAAACATTAAGTATTTGTTTGAGATGTTGAGAAATATTTTGTGTATTTCACGAGTCAGGTTGGACAACAGTTCTTTAAAAATGTCATCACATGAATGTTTTCAAAAGCCCAGAGATTCAGTTTCAGCCCAAAAATTCAACCTTTGACCATCAGAAGGAGATTTAGCTGCAAGAGGAACAGAGGAGACTTTTTCTCACCTTTCAGTTCAGCTGTGCACTTTGCAGCCGTTGGATTTCTCTCTTTTAAGGAGGAAGTTTCAGTCCAAGTAAAAAACATGAAACAGTTCACAGAACTTCACACAACACCAAGAACTGACAGATATAGTTTGTTTACAGGTTTAAATAACTGGATTTATTTATTTTTTAATAATTTTCATATTTCAGCTCAGGTGCATTATAATCAACTCTTAATTGTTATTAATATGTGGGTACAACATTCCCTAACTGTTAATAAAATAAAAGTTAATACATACAACTTTAGTCCCAGTTAGTTTATCTAATTTGAGTTCAAGTTTTGTTTGGGTGCTCAAAATTTACAAAACGCTCAATATTAAAGTCATATTTTCAAAATAAAAGCAAACCTGGACATTTTTAAACCCTAAAACTAGAGAAGTCGAGTCAAATATTCTAAGAGCACATTTACAAACAGCCTCAGGTGTTGGTGCTCCTGTCTAAAGTATAAAATCAACATAATCAATAATTAATCCATTTGAACTGCAGTAAAAAAAAAAGTGAAACATTCTTTACCTACTAATTATATTAGGAACCTTTTTCACATCTTGACAAACTTTAACTTGAGATGTTTTTGGTGCAAACTAAAGTACAGCTGCTTCCCATATCTTCAGATCTTTCTTTAATCGTCCACAAACGTACAAATTCAAGCAGAAGATGGACGTTACTATTTGTTTGTAGAATTGTGTTTTATACAGAGATGACTATCAACTCTCATCTTTTAAAAGCTATTACACCATACCCTTACCATAACTATATCCATACCATAACAATAGTATAGTTATGGTATGGTGTATGTATGATACCCATACCATAACCGAACTTTTACCATATCATACAAGGTGTGTTGTATGAATGTGATAAAGCTCTGATCATTCTTTGTATGGATCTAGTAGAGTGCTGTACGAGTGGATAAATGAGGCACAGATTGTTGTAAAGAGCTTTGAGTATCTGGATAAGATACAAAGTAGAAAGGCGCTGGATAAGTACAGTCAATTAACCATTTACTCAGTCCAGCTTTATTTATAGAGCACTTTAAACACCCACAGTGCCAACGTACTGTACACATAATAAATCAATCATACGATTAGTCAATAAAGAATGATTAGAATGTGATAACTCTCAATCAGGTCATCTGGACAGTTTCTTTTTAGTAGAAACGTTTCACCCTCACCCTCACTCACTCTGACACCTGGATTACTGAGTATGAACTTTCTTTTCTTAATGATTAGAATGATTAAAGTCAACATCTCAGCTGGTGTCAAAGGCCAGGGAGAAGGGACAGTTTTAAGAAAGATTTAAAAAAGACTGGGAAGAGTCTGATGTTTCACAGTTTAGGAGCTGCCACAACAAAAGCACGGTCTCCTCTGAGCTTACACTCAGGAGCAGCTGATCACATGACCTGAGGGATCCAGAGGGTGTGTATGGATGCAGCATCTTCTCAGACAGATAGGGTGGGGCAAGGCGTGAACTACTGTTTGAAATGCTGCAGAGAAAGAATCAGCTTCACTTTAGCTGCCTAAGATGAAAAACTAGTTTTAACAACTGCTCTGACGTGCTTTTCTAATTTGAGTCCAGCATCAACTTTGACCCCTAGGTTTGTAACATTGTCCTGATGTACTGGACCAAGGAGCCAACATCTGCACTGGGAGTCTCAGTGGAGCTTCCAAAGACCATCACCTCAGTCTTTTCCTTCACTGAACTTTAAGAAGTTCACAGCCATCCAGGCGTTGATGTGACTCCTCCAGACATGAAAACAGAGGCCGGAGAGTTGGAGTCCTTTTTCTGTAGCAGGACATACAGATCTGTGTAATATAGAATAATAATATTTTTTATTAATTAACAAAAAAAGAGATATGAATACTTTCATTAAAATGGGAAGAAAAAAAAACAGAACAAAATCCAGATTTAACTTTCATTTTTCAGCTTCCGTTGTTTTGTTCTGCTTCTGAAATGGAGAGTAAATCTGAAACAGTTCGTTTGCAGGATTAACTTTTAATCTGGTTTTGTGTTTCCTCAGAGAGCGTGATGAGCGAAGTGTCAGCAGCTGCTCCTGCGGTGGTCCAACAGGCCATCCAGGTTATAAAGGTGACCTCCTCTGATTAGTAATCTGCGTTTACAGCGTTTGTAATCTGAAGGTGTGTGTTGTCCTGCAGTCCATCAGCACCCTGCAGAAACAGGCTGAAGGTCTCTGTGAGGTCCTCAACACCAAGCCCAGCCTCACCTCCCTGGAGATCCACCAGGAGGTGCTGGGATCCAGCAGCCAATCACACGCTCTGCCTCCTGACGCCAGAGTCAGGCAGCCAATCAGAAGAGCCGTAGAGGAAACGGCAACCGCAGAAGGCTACGTTCCCCAGGCCAAGAAATCAAGGTGCATCATGGGAGAGGGCGCGTCACGCACCACAACAACCTGCTGAGATGTAAAAACGTTTGGCTGCAGAAATCCAACTCTGCAGGTTGAGAAAAGTTTGGTTTGAAAACCACCGAAGCTGTTCCCTCACAGCTCGAGATCTTTCTGTGGCCCAAAGTACAAAAAAAGAGACAAAAACTAAAACCTGCAGAAATTAAAGCGAATAAAGACTGAACATATAAAAAGTTTGACTCAACTGATCAGAAACTAAAACAGAAAAATGTTTAATTAAAATAAAGACTTTTACAGATTTCTTTATTTTTGTTTACAGCCTGTGTGTTTATTTCAGTTTGTCTGCAAGAAAACTTAAATACAGGTGGTCCTCGACTTACGAACGGGTTCCGGACCTAAGGACCGTTCGTAGGTCAATACCGCCGTAACTCGGAACGCCGGCCACATGGCGCCGTAAGTCCGGATTTTTGTCCGTAACTCGAAACCGAAAGCACATGGCAGCCGTAACGGCTTTTTAAACACGTTTTTTACTACTTAAAACAACAC
>JARVGQ010065470.1:0-12109 GCA_031762355.1 Hypsolebias martinsi | reverse complement strand
ACGCAACGGGTACCGTACCGAGTAGAGTAGAGTTGTCCCGTACCGGTACTACAGGTACTAATGGAAAAGGGGCATAACAGCAATGTTAAAGTCCTCAAACAGACTCGACACAACCAGTCTGTGAACGCTACTCTACGAGACAATGACCATCATTAACAGCAGACAATTAAGTGTGGATTATCTTAATGATCCCTAGAAAGTCTAGACGGCAAGGTTCAAAAGGTGAAACTAAAGACCAGTGAAACGACATTTGACAAGGGAAAACCACTGACAAGGTTAATATACTATACCTTGAAAAACCTATTCACAAGGTAGTGACCTTACTTGACTGACACGCACAGTAAAATGGACTAAGCTTGATATTCATGAGAAAATCACATTGAGAACCACTTGGTGATTTGATGGGAGTGTAAGTGTCACTGAAATGATTTATGCATTGAAAAAAATTGATATTTGTTTTCAGGAGTTAGAATATTTTGGTTTTAATTTGTTCGGCTCATACTTTGAAAATACACTATTTTGTGTAAGATGCATTTATTCTGTCGTGAAGGATTATTTTTTGGTTGTACCGTTATCGCGAGATTTGTGTGTTATCGCGAGATTTGTGTGAATGGAAGGGAGTGGCGAGATTTTCTATGCTCGACACACACACACATTTACTTGAAGCTACATGCAGTTAGTTACCTGAAGACACGAGAGGCATGCAGCAGCCTCGATAGTTCGCTTACTGTAAAGGTATTTATAACTGTTGAAATACATCGAATATCTGTCAGTTATGGTGTTCTAATATTTTATATGTTTATTTAGAATATATAAGGTGAGAAACGTTTGCTTAGGACTTCTTTAATGACGATTGGCTATGAGGTATTTCCTTTGTTAAAGCACGTTTTACTCATCGCTCAGTACTGTACCTAAAGCTTTGTGTTTTATTTCTGTACTTTCTGTCTTATTTCTGTAGTTTTCACAGCATTCATTAAAGCGCCCGTTTGGATAAAGAACCTCTGCCCATGTGTCGTCATTGAAAATTTACACATGGAGTTCCTCAAGGTTCAGTGCTTGGAACAATACTCTTTACCTTGTATATGCTTCTGTTAGGTAATGTTAGTAAATAGCATGGAATAAATTTTCATTGTTATGCTGATGATACCGTTATATTTGTCAATGAAACCCAATTAATCCAATCAGCTACTTACACTACAAGCATGTCTTAAAGACATAAAAACCTGGATGACCCTAAATTTTCTGCTTTTGAACACAAACAAGACAGATGTTGTTGTTTTTGGACATGAACTTCTTAGGAATTAATTTTTCAGTCTTTCACCCTCCTTGGATGGCATTAATCTGGCAGCTACAGCTCTAATGTTAAAAATCTTGATGTTATTTTTGATCAGGACATGTCTTTTATCCCCGACATTAAAAATGTTACAAGAACCACTTTCTTCCACCTACATAAAATCACTACAATTACAAACATCTTATCTAAAAATGATGCCGAAATCTGGTTCATGCATTTGTCACATCTAGACTGGACTATTGCAATTGTTTTTTTTTTTTTTAATCTGGGTGTCCAAATATTTCTTTCAAAAGTCTTCAGTTAATCCAGAATGCTGCAGCCAGAGTCTTACCTGGAGTTAGTAGGAGAGATCATATCTCTCCAGTTTTAGCTTCTCTCCATCTCTCCCTGTCAAGTCCAGAATTGAATTAAAAATCTTACTTCTAACCTACAAAGTTCTCAACAACCTAGTTCCATCTTATATTTGAGATCTTATTGTTCCATATTTTCTTAACAGAGCACTTCACCATCAGATTTAGGCTATCTTGCGGTCCCTAGGGTTTTCACAAGCAGAATGGGAGGAAGATCTTTCAGTTATCAGGCTCCTCTCTTGTGGAACCAACTTCCAGTTTCTGTCCATGAGGCTGACACATTGTCCAGTTTTAAGACTGGGATTAAGGCTTTTTATTTTAATAATTCAGCTAGTCGGCTTGATTTCCGGATCTATTCCTTATCCTATGTTGCTATAACCTTAGATTACTGGAGGATACATTGACCTAATTTAATCAAATGAATACATGCAAATTAATCAGTTGTATTTGTAATTATTCTTTCTTAACATGTAATTTCTGTGTTTTTGTCTTTCCTCCTAGAGAATAACCTGCTTGTCTCCATCCTGGACCTGTGTATCTGTTCCTCCTTCCTGTCCTCTCAAACCCAGCCGGTCAGATGGCTGCTTGCCCTGAGCCTGGTTCTGCTGGAGGTTTTTTCCTCATAAGAACGTTTTCCTTTCCACTGTTGCCTCTGTGCTCGCTTAGGATGGGAGACAGTGACAAAGTGGACTCAAACTATATGTTAACTCCTTAGATAAATAGCATTATTAATTGAATTTTATGTATACGAATGTTTCTGTTCAGTGCCCTGAGATGACTTCTGTTGTGACTTGGTGCTGTATAAATAAACTGAATTGAATTGAATATAAACAAAATAAATAAATCCTAACAAACCAATATAAAAGAAAAAATAAAATTATACTAAAGTTAAGGATTGCCCATTTTCACCTGTGCATGTGTGGCAGTAAGTAACCCTCTAGAATTACCAGTTTATTTAAATTTGAGTTTAGTGTTTTAGATTAAGGTGATGACAGCCAGGTGTGGGTGTGTGCCCTCTTTCATATGATGGTAAACTCGTATTTTACATGGGAAAATGTGTTTAAATCTACTACTAGTCATTTTTAAACACTTTACAAGTTATCATTTTCTTCTTTTGACTGGTTAAGACAATACTTACAAAAATATTGTAAGCAATGACCATTAACGCCAGAGCTAAAAATTTTTCGTTTTGGAAAAAGAGACAGAACATCTCCGTGTGTCACCTTTGCTTCTGTAGTACAGTGTGTAGCTGAGGTTCCCATTTGGACTAGGAGGGGCTGTCCAGCGGGCTCGGACAGATCTCGAGCTCTGATTGGTCAGCTCCAGCAGCACAGGGCCTTCAGGGGCCATCTCTAATGTACGCATCTCCACCTGATTTGGATTTGAAAGAAATGCCACAAGCGGACATATGAAAAGAATAAATGTGGATGATAAGAACAGATAAAATAGAGACTTTATTTTAATTCTATTCAAACGTTTTATCACACAGAAATTACAAAAAAAAAAAAAAAACGCTTTAGGAAAATCTTCCATTTATTTGTCAGTCATACTGGTAATCATGAAGACATACTGAAGATCATCAACAGATGATTCCAAACGAACCAATAAAAACAATAAAGTCAAACAAACCTGCACAGCTAAGCTGGATGATGCTCTGTGCAACCCCTCCACCTCATCTCTCACCAGTCTTTGACCATGCATTCACTCTCACTCCACATTATTTACATTTTTTCCCATAAATTATTTCTCTACACCAACTTCCTTATTCTCCAATTTCCACCAATTTCTTGTTGACCCTTTTTCTTCAGCTCACTCTTTCCCATCATTCTCCTTTCATTGTTTTATGTGCTGTCAGCTATTTTTCCTGAGCGTTTAACAAAACACAGAGTCTGTATTGGAAATATGCTCCAAAATCTAGACTGTCGTTAGGAACGTCGTTGAGAACGGAGTGGCATTTCCTACCAAATGTCACTGTCTCCACGAAGCCCTCGTTATTGAGTCGAGAGAATCGATCACCTTTATGACTCCAAGTGACACACTTCACACACAGAGACATGCACTGCAGCACACACACTTTGTCTATATATCTGAGTAGACTCACACACATGAATATCTATGTATCTTTTCCCACTTACAACAAGAATTTGGTCCCTGAAGTCATTTTTTTTTTTTTTTATGTATTAGAACATCATTTTCACTAAGTGAAGACTGAATTTTCACCTAACAGAGGATTTTTTTGGTGTTTTCTATGGGGCCACCATAGTTTCCTCCCTCAAATACCAAGTGACAGCAATTTATAAACACAAACTACTGCACAGTGCACAATTAATAATAAAAAAGAAATAAACATTATTCTCTTAGGTGAATAAAACATACACTGCAGTGACATACAAAGCAAAAAACACGAATAATTTTGCAGTTTCAGACACAACATAGGTTTAACAAGAACAGATTTACTGACCATTGGTCCTTTGCCACAGCCCTGTGCTGTACAGGCCTGCAGCCTGAATACATGTTCGCTCCACGGAGAGAGTCCCTCCACCATAAAGAACCTCTGGGAGGAACTGGAGTTTAAAATAAGAACTCCATCCAGCCAGAGGCCATAACTCGTTATTACACCTGTAAAAAGAAGACATAAAATTATGCCATGTGCAAGAAATATAAATTCAAACATCTAATTACTATTTTTAACTCAAACTTTTGACGATGCTGTACATCTTTTAGTTTTAAGTATACCTTAAGTAAGACTGCTTATGTTTGAAAACGTGTTTTTTTTTAAATATATTTTATTAAGTGTGTTGTTCGCATTCAAGGGTGTACAGCACCGTATTTCTCCACTATAATCATAAAACAGATTCTTGTTAGAAAACATCTCTGTAAAACATTATTAGTCTTACTTTAGTGTTAAGCATTAAGACTACACAAAAGATTATATGTAGATGACCAGATGCCCAATTAGAATTCTATGTACATATTGACTGTAGATTTAAAAGTGCTCTTTAAAAAATACATTGCTCGTATTTGGCATCATTTTCCTGGTTGTGTTGATTATCCATATGTTGTCTGACTGTGTTTAGACTGTTACAAGTGACAACCACAAAGTAAGCTTTGCAGTGTTGCCGTGCACTCTGGTTCACTGTATTACAATGCAAATGAAAACTGATTTTGAGGCTCCAGGCCTGCCAGTCACTGTGTCCTACAGATGAAAACAGCACTGAAATGACAATTGTTACCATAGGCGTTACAAGGATGAAGGCTCTGAGAAGGACAGCAGTACATGAATGAACAAATGAGGGTGCAAATAGGTGTGGACACACAAACGCAACCAAAGATGCACATGTATGAATATGACACATATACAACCAAAAAAAATGTACAAATGTGTTTAGATGAAAACTCACTCATGCCCATACACGTATACTTCCTCACATACACCAACACCAGCACAATAATTACATGACATTACAGCCATCTCGTAAAAAAGAAAAAAAAAAGAAGAATGAAACAGTACAGTGCCAAATGTGCTTTTCCTTAATAAAAATGCATACAAGGGGCTCAAAAGATCAGTGCTAAGAACTAAGAGTATATTCTGCTTTAATCATGTGTGGGTTTTATTATTGCTCAATGCAGATATACACACCTATCAGGAAAATGAAGACCCAAAAACCCCACGGACGCAAGTTATCTGGGAAGCTCTTAATGTGTCCAATCACATGCGTGTGCTTATGTGTGTGTGTTTGTGTGTGTGAGTAAGCCCATATCAGTATAGGCTGTAATAAAGACAGGTTGGGAAATGAAGCAGCGAATGCATAACAGGCTTATTTCCCCTCTTTGTCTGCGTGTTGCCCTGACTTAATCCCCGAGAGGATTATCCCCCACAAATCCCTGCAGAATTGGGGAAAAAGTGGTGGGTGGGGGGTGGGGGGGCGCAGAAGGAAAATAACACAGGATCTCCTTCTGTAACCCATCACCGTCATCATCATTATTGTTGTCATTAATTTATTTAAAAAAACGAGTTATTAAAAAAAAAAAAAAAAAAAAAAGAAAAAAAAGGGACTGAGCATTTCTCCTTTTTTAAAAGCAAAAATAATTTAAGCTTGAGATAATGAGGTGATTATTATTAAGTGTTTCCTTTGTTTTATATTTCTTTCATCAGAGGAGAAAACCTTTAAGTAATTTATCCAGGCTAATATGAGAACACATCACAGGGTTTATGAAGCAAAATGCACTTATGTGGCATTAAGCGTAAAACACACATGACTCACATCACACACATACGTTACAGAAATACACATACACAACACGCCTGACAGTAACATTTGATAATTTGTGGCACAGTGTTTTATGTTGAGAGTCTGTTTAATGGGCTGAGAAATCCTCTTATAGTTTTTAGAGCTTATTTAATTTGACTTAGTGGGATATGCTATATGCCTGCTAATATAGTCTTTTATAAATTACGATGGTGTTTTCAGTCTAGTATGTGGGAGATAATTTCTTTTTTTTTTTTTAGACGCTTAAGCAAATAAATTAATTTTATTTGGACACAAAAAGAACATTGTTCCAAAACCACATTAGATTTTTTTTTTATTTTTTTTTTATGGTAAATAAGGAATTTTGACTATTTTTTATGTCTGGCATAACATTTTGGCCCTCAACCATGAACGTGTAAACGCAACGTCACATGATGAAAAAAGGTAGGGAGCATGAGGAAGTGGGTATCATAAAGATGTAACAAATGTCTCATGCAAGCTCAAACTGAGTTACATTTTCAAAAAATGTCAAGCCAGCCGTTTGGCTTGATTTATTTACCTACTGTACATTTATTTTAAAATGCGGTATTGTAAAAATAAAAAAAATAGAAAAAAATCTGTTTAATGGTACTTCAAAATTAAGAGAAAGGAAGCTGTGGCACAGAAAATAATCTTTTTATTAATACTACATAAAAAAAAACTTGTTTAAATAACCCATTCTGCTATTTTTCACATTTCCCATTAAAAACTGAATCCTTCACAATATTCTCTTCTTTTGACAATGTAGATTCCTAATAATCAAGAAATATGAAACATATAAAAGCATATGTCTTGTATGGAGTAAAAGGTCTGCTACAAATGTTGAGCCCATGTCATTTCTTTAATGTAAAGTGTGCATATAACAGTCCAGCACTGAAGGTATGTGCTTTGTGGCTGCAGTTCTCTCTTCAGTCAAAAGGGAGCACTTTTCATCCACTTAAAGGAGCTTGTTAACGCTCAGGCATCGCTCTCCCAGTCTCTGTTAATCCTAATCTCAAACAGTTTGTTTTCCTAACCTCTTTCTGTCGCTTACTTTTATATGTTTTAGTTTTTTTTTTCTTGTTTAATCCTTCCCAATATTTGAAGTTTTCTTTTGTTTCCTTAACACCATTTGTTTAATTTCTATCTTGTATGGTTTCTCCCACACAAACAGAATTACTCATCATGTTTAAGGCTTTCCACCACTTTTTAAAATCTAAACAATAACGCACATATTAAAAGCTGTTGCTATACGAATGATGGACAACCTGTGCGTGTGCATGCATTTGGCCCAATTTAAATGTTGATCTGAATCATGCTTTTAAGGAATGTTTATATATAGTGGACTGGTCCTCTGTGTGTGTGGTGAGTACTCTCACCATTCGGAGTGTCAGGACAAGTCCAGCTGACGTTTAGTGCATGTGGAGACAAAGGGATGACCAGCGGTGCAGGGACGTTCTCTGGTGTGCTCTCCTCAGTCTGAACCTGGCTTGGAGGGCTTAATGTGCACCCACCTCCTGTGCATGCCTTCTCCACAAACACACATGCCACAACACACACACAGGCATTCGCATGCACACAAAAAGGGAAATGAAAAATGTTATAATCCCAATCATAATTAAAAATAAAACAGTAAAAAATGAGGGAGTAAGGATCTTACAGCCACTCTGACAGAGTAAGATGTTCCAGGGGTTAGGTGGCGGAGTGTGTGATCTTCAAAAAGTTCTGAGTTGTTATAGGCTAGCACGGGTTCTGCACCGTCATGTGACAGGAAGATGGAGTAGAACTCCAAAACGCCATTTATTTGAGAAGGACGTGACCACCTGGAAAGAAACAGAAGCAACGGCAGACACTGAAAACAAATTCAACCCATGCACCACTTTAATATTCCCTTGTTGTAAGAGCCTCCCATGTGCATTGTACAGAAAGCACTTACACTCTATTTAATTTGTAACACTAATGTCCAGTTCATTTTTAGAGTGAGCCTGTGGATTTGTATGAACACATTTATGGGTCTTTATTACATTTGTAAGTAAAAGTAACAACATTACTTGTGTGTGTTTTTGAGCTACAAAAATACACAAAAATACCACATTTATCGCTGTATAAGTCACAACTTTTAGCATAAATTAGCATGCCTGCAACTTATACAGCGAAGCGACGTACCTGTTTTTTCCCCCCATATTTATAACCCAATGTTTGGCTGAGATCTGACGATTTCATTCATTCTGACAAGGAAAATATTGAACACTACCATTTTCAGCCACTAGAGGGTCCTCGACCAATATGGCAAGCAAAGTGTCCCATTAATAGGTAAAAGTGTCAATGAGACACTTGGTTTGCCATACCAAGCCACCTTTGTCTCACTCCAGTACTCCTGGAGCAAACGTCAAATCATATGCATTTTGTCACAAAGCCCAGATGAAATTCAGCTGATTTGACCATTAAAGTGCATTTATTAAGGAAAGTTAAACTGAGACACACCTTTGCTGCAATTTCAAGCAAACAAATACTGGTAATTGTTCTTGTGTTAATCTTATTAAATTCTTGTTAAAGTCCTTTCCTGCACGCTCCCACGGCTGTCATTTGGCAGCCAATCAATTTTAGGCACAATACCAGCCCACATTTCCAGGTGGTCAGCGATGACATGTGACAAATACGACATGTCAGCGGTGATGCATAATGATGCAACATATTTATGTTTTTTTTCCACTTTACAGTCATATTTGGACTGATGCGACTCGTACAGCGGTTTAGTACGGTAATGCAAAGTCTAACAAAATAACAAAAAGTAATGAGACTTCATACAGTTTTCTTAACCATTACATTACATGGTAGATTTATCTTCATAGTGTTTATTATTAAAAGTAAGGAATAAAATATTTTGAGAATATTTTATTGGTTTAATGAAGACAAAACTTACACTGTAAAGCTTAGTATTCTGTCTTATAAATAGAAATCTGGGATCTTCAGAACTTAATCGCTTAAATGTATTGGTTGTCTGACTATTCATTCAATCATTCATTTAGTTTGTTCTTTTTTAAAACTAATAAATGGTCCTGATATTTCTACCATTCCAACAGTGTGGCCCGACTTTGCAGTCATGGCGGAGAAAAGAGGGCAATTTAAAAAGTGATAGATTCCTTTCTTGGTTCCTCCTATTAAATTACAGTACAATATTTGAATGACCGATGAGAGTCCGTTACCACACAATTAGCCCCTATGGCAAACATGTCACATTTATTATAAAATTTACATGCTGCTGATTGGCAGTGTGATGCATGTCCACTTTTGAGAAACTGAATCAAAGGGGAGTTGTAATAATCTGTATCATAACTCACAGTATGGTAATAATTTAACAGTAGTTTTCAAAATGGACTTGTAGTAAAAGAGCCAGGCTCTTTCTCAGGAAGGCATATGTAAACAACACAATGTGCATAAAGCAGACATGAAACCATGATTACTGCACTTTTATGTTATGCTGCTCCTCTGTTCTCTAATGTGTACTTAACAAAACAAAATCAACGTCATTAAAAAAAATCACAAAAATTGGACTAACAGTGTCTTTGATTTATGCAAAATCTTAAGCAGAAGCACAGATTTTGAAAAAAGTAAAATGGAACTTACAAGAAAAGGTGAAAAGTTGTGGAGTTTGTCAGTATGTAGATGCGATCTAAAAAGATGCAGTTTTCCTTAACAATAAGTGTTGTTTACACTTCACAATGACATTCACATGGGGCATGAAAATCCAGGTACTATATTTGCCTATTTCATTTTTCAACAACAGATTCAAAGCTAAAAAAAACACATGATGATCGCTTACAATCGCTCACATCGAAAACAGAAAGGCTAACCAGTGTGAGCTTATCGCTTCAGCAAGCTACAATGTCAGAAGCAAGTTATCATCAATCTGTTTTCTTTATCCACTTCTCTGTTCAGGGCACAGGGCAGCTGGTGCCTAACTGCAGAAGTCACTGTGTGAGAGGAGTTCATCAAAAACTTTGCAGCTGTATGTAAAGAATCAGAGAAAAGTTGTGTCGGTTGAGTTTTTCAGACTACCAGCCTGATCAAGAAAGCACATCAAAGACTCTACTTCTTCAGACGGTGTGCAGTGGAGAACATCCAGTGCTCCAGCATCAATGTGTGGCATGGATGCTGCACAGCTGCAGAAAGAAAAGCTCCACAGAGAGTGGTGAAGGCTGCACAGAAGATGTTGGAGTCAGCCTCCCCACCATCACAGACATCTACACATCCAGATGCAGGAAGAGAGCCACCTGCATCATGAAGGACTCCATTCACCCCGCACACACTTTTTGCCCCACTCCCCTCAGGAAGGAGGTTAAGGAACACTAAGTTTAGAACCACTAGACTGAGGAACAGCTTCTACCCTGTGACTGTTAGACTCATGAATCCCTAACCAAGAAAAACCACTGTAATCTCACTTTAATTGGTGATATGTCACTTTATATGTGCTGCTGATTATCCATGCTGCTGATTTCTTACCTTAAGCTATACCCATCCATAATCAGGCTGCTGTTTAATACATTGTATTATATTACAATATTAGTGTTTAGCATATAGCTTAGATCCTTGTAGACTATTTCTTTTTTTATATTATTGCTATTTTTGGGTGTAATTGGGACCTTGAGTACACAATTTTGCGCCACTTTATGTACCACATGTGATGCGAATGACAATAAAAAAATCTTGACCCTTGCTTGTAAACACTACAGCAGATTAATTTATTTAATCAGATACTGACAGATTTTTTAAAGCTTTTTCTTCTAGTCTGTCTGACTTTTCATCCATGTGGAATCAATTCAGTTGAAGAATACAATAAAAATCAGACAAAGTCAGTGTATGAGGTATAAATGGTGCAGCCTTTCCTGTTCGAGTCAGATTTTGACTCAGACAATGCACAAGATGTAATGACAGGCTGATAGGGCAATGATCATCTTGAAAACCTGAAGCGGATTGAAAATATTTCTCATTTCAGAGCAATATGATTCATGTTTTTTTTTTTTTAATTTTATTCTTGAGATTTGTGTTTGGCATTACAGAAGATGTATGCCGAGCCTCACCACAAGTCTAGCATGTTTCAGATTGTACCTTCAATCCACGATTTACACATTTTGGTGAACACTGGCAAGTTTCAACACAGAATGGTTGCTCAAAAACGCAGCACATTCTGATTCGTCTCTCAAGGTAACTGAAACGACTTCGATATGAAAGAATTAGTCTGGACTGTGTTCCAAGTGTGAAGTAATGATGACCTAAAATCTGTGCGACTGGCTGTCTGCAAGATTAAAAAACTTCAGCAACCAACAAGAAGCTCATTTCCGAGAAAAACTAAGATCAATGACAGCCAACTGGAATGATGGAGATTTGCAAGCTTCTATATAACCAAGAGCAATAGGTGAAATTTAGCAGCGTTTTTAAGAAGCCATCAAAAGAAAGCCCATGCAGAGCTCGTCTGCTCTCATAGCAGAGTTCTATTCACGTCAGTGCAGATGAGTTCTGTCTCACTCAGTTCTGCAATCTGCGTGTTATAAAGCACACACAGTCCCGTGATCTCACCGGATCAACTTGTGTGATGTGAATAACAAATGAGCAGTAAAAAAGAGTTTGTGTTTGCTTGGTTTTTGCAGAACTGTAACATAAAATGGGCTTCTGTCTGGCAGTAATGATGGGTGATGCAGCAGTTCTGCAGGATATATTGTTAGGACTAGAAAATCCTCAACCATCGCCTTGTAATAGTTTTTATAACAACCTGTCTTAGAATGATTGCTGCAGCTGCAATGAAGAAATCTTGCCATGCCACTCTGCCCTAGTCCCCTTCATGAACCACCTCATAGAAAATTATCCAGAAATCCATGCAGTGTTCTCACACACGGCTCAGATGTTTCGCTGCAGCCATTAAAAATACAAATAAACCCCAATAAAAGAAGATATCAAGTCAAAAAATGTAAATAAAGAGGAAATAACACCAAAAGAAGTGCATACCATATTTTCCAGCCTATAAATCGCACCTTTTTTCCTAATTTGCATGCCCTGCAACTTATAGGGCGAAGTGACATATTTATAGGTTTTCCCCACATTTTTAGACCAATTTTTTGCTGCGATATGACCGTTTTTCATTTTGGCAAAAATGGTGTAGTACCACTTTCGGCCGCTAGGGGTGCAGTACCACTTTTGTC
>JARVGQ010065468.1:0-12110 GCA_031762355.1 Hypsolebias martinsi | reverse complement strand
AGCTGCAGCAGGAAGTTTATCTTGCGGCAGTATGGGCTGCACAAAGGTGCAGCAGGTGCTGAATCATTTAAAATAATTTAATTTAAATAAAAATTCCATACCAGTCGTGCAGCTCATCCATCAATCAGCCAAATGTGTGTCATGTCCAATCTTATTTTGAAAAACTGCGATAGAGCGAGTCCACGATAAATGAACCGCGAAGTAGCGAGGGACTACTGTGTAAGACAAGAGCTTATCATTTTACATTTAAGCAATGTCCCATGTCACACTGTCTGGTAAAAGAGGCCCACAAGAAAAGAAGCTCCAGTTTGTCAGTCAGTGAGTGCTAACTTTATGCATTCTTCAGCTAAAAAAGTCAGGTTAATGTGGAATTACAGTGGACATCTATTGCTAGTTATACTTCACATTATGCTGGTATCATTCTAAACATTGGAAACAGGCATCTAGAAAAGCTGGAAAGAAAATGGTTCTCTACTAACATGGAAGAATTTTATTTAGCTTGGAGAGACAGTCTGCTGACATAAGAAAGTGCTTTGTAAATCTAGAACTTTATGTTATTCATCTTTAATAGATGAGAATAAAAATAACCCTAGGTTTCTGTTTAGTATTATAACTAGAGTAATGAAAAATCCTATCTGTTGAGCCATGTATCCCTACAACTATAAGCAGTGATGACTTCATGAAATTCTTTATAAAAAAATTATTTCAATTAGAAAATAAAAGCCACACCATCCTTCCTACTACTACCCCTGATTCCCTGTCAGAGGAGGCAACTTTAGAAATATAGAACCTGATTTATGTTTGGACTGTTTTAGTCCTTTCCACTGTTGCCTTTGTGCTTGACCAGGATGGAAGACTGCGACGAAGTGATGATTCGACGAGTGCTGGCTTCCTTCCTTCCTTAGAAAGAGAACTTTACTAATTGGCTTTTGTATGTATGTGAATGTTTTTGTACAGTGCCCTCAGACAACTTCTGCTGTGGTTTGGTGCTATGTAAATAAACTGAATTGAATTAAAACTAGAGTCACCAGTGACTTGACCCCGACTATACCCAAGCTGCTTCAAGTTTTTTTATACCACTGTCTTGAATTTTGTCTCTAAACCAGCAAGCAGAGGTCCCCTTATGACTTTTTAATCTCTCTCTTTCATACAGGTAGCGCCTCAGAGGGACTGGCAAATGCCAGTTTTGCAAATTTTGACAACTTCCCCAAATCGTGTAGTGCTGACTTTGGATCCTTCAGGTCCCCCTCCCAGAGTAACTCCACAGGAGCTGACTATAACGCTGTACACAGTACTAGCGTTCCTGCTGATAGATACGCAGCCCTGGCTGACCTGGATAACATGTTTAGCTCTGCCAATACAGAGCAAGGTAAACTTCTCAGGCCCAGCCTATTTGTGTAGAGCTCATCTGTAGGACAACGGGATCATTTCAGAAAGAGGATGAAATTAAGATGAGAACTTTGTTCTGTTGGGCTCATAAATGTACGTCTTTATGAGCATTTTTTTTTTTTTTTTTGCCAGGGCAGAGTTAAATATACTACACAAATCATGACCAGCTTTTAGTTTTATTCTGATCACTTTATTTTGAATTCAATCAGTGATCCATTCCATTTTTAACACCTGTACTCCCCCCACATATTCAGTACACTGGCCTTAGTAACACCTGACCAGCCTGGACAAAGACGACAAGCTGCAGAGCTTCACTCACTTTAAACAGTCTTGTACATGGTGGTTTGTGTTTTTTATGACATCGTCAGAGTTCTGGCACTCAAGCGTCTGTAACTTTTTCTGGACTTTTAGTTTTATTTTCTGTAACTGTTTTCTGCAAGTAAATGCAATACTTTGAATAACATTTATTTAAATATGGCTGCTCTTGGGATTTTTTTGTTTTGTGAAGTCAACAAGCTTGTTGTGATTTTAGTTGAGCTGAGACGGACTGAACCAACCTCTGTTTTTAATGCACCTTTCTTTCAGGAGGAGCTGTTCCTGCTGGGGTGAGCTCTGCAGCAGCAGGACTTGTTTCTGGTTTGGTTCAGAAGCAGCCAGCTGGTACAGGAGGGGGAGACCGCTACGCTGCTTTAGCAGAGCTTGATACTGTCTTCAGCTCTGCTGCTCCTGCCACCAGTGTTTACAACACCTCCACCACCTCAAAGGGGTTAGATACCTCCTTAACTTAACATACATACACATACAAATGCACAATACCGTTGTTTAGTTTTCCAAAATGTTTAATTCATGGTCTCTAATAATCATTATAAGCATATTATTTATTATATTATGGTAACAATATTTGATGACTGTACCTGTTACTGAAGGAAGCAAGGTGATGTGATTATAGCAGGGGTTCTTTAACGCTTTGGGTTCAGGGACCCCCTCATAACCCTCATGTTTATTAAATTATTTTCTTCAATTTGCCTGTTTAATAAAATTGAAATATTTGTGTAACAAATACTTCAGACCTGTTCTTTAATATTGTTAATACAATTTTTGTGTTTTAAACATGGGGTATTTTTCATTCAAGACACGTAATCAACAACATTTTTAATTTCTACTTCCAAAAGTGACAGTTTTGAGAAAATAAACAGACTGAAAAACCACTTTCAAACTTTACCTATTCACATAATGAACATAAATGTATTGACAATTCTTCAGATGATTACATAAAACTCTTTACATCAGACTGAACAGAATCATAACAGCAGTGGTCAAACCAATAACAGGGCTTCATTTGTAAACTGATCGATACTGGGACTCAACTAGCCAGCTGGGGGTCCTCCCCCAGAATATTTTGAATAAAGTAGATGTGATTTCCTGCATTTTGGTGCATTTTAACAGGTTGTTAAACATCTACATGCTTGTTAATTTATTCATTTTTTGCGGGCCCCCAAGCATCGACTTGCGGACCTTCTGGGGTCCGGGGACCCCAATTTGAGAACCACTGGATTATAAATGGGTTTCATAGTCAAAGTTAATTACAGTTTTCAGTGATAAAATAGCTCTTATACATAGCATCTTTAAAAAGTGTGTAGCCACCACATTGCTCTCTTGTTTTTTCTGTTGTCATTGCAGCAGTGTGTTTGGATCAGAGACGGTGGCGTCAGCAGCACAAGCACAACAAGCCATGCCCGGTGTCGTTCAGGGTTTTGGAGGTGAGGCAAAGCTTTTATTTCCAGTACCATTTGATTTCTAGTTGACTTCACCAGTTCAGAATTTGTGCTTACCTTTAGGATCCATGTAAACTCTTGGAGAATTTTATTTTGGTAAATGCAGATCATGTAATGTATGTGAATTATATGTTTCATGTTTCAGTCTGTAAAATTTTACGTTATGTCAGTTGTGAGTTGTGTTCTTTTTTCCTGTTGGTTTTTGGTAGTAGTTTGGTTTGATTGTAACCTTTTTAACTATGTCTTAATTATTTGAAGGAATTTTTTTTTTTTTTTTTACTTTTTCTGATTGTTCGAAAATTGTGCAAGCTACTTTTATTACAAAGTTTCATATTAAAAATGAAGCACTCACAAAAAAGCAGATATTTGTGACAAATTTAGACCTTGCACGTTTATGTTGTTTTTCTTGTTACTTTCTTGTGTTTTTTAACTTTTTTTTTTTTTTTTCCCAGTACCACCATCAACTAATCCATTTGTAGCTGCTGGCCCCGCCGCCCCTCCTACCAACCCATTCCAGTGTAATGGCAGAGCACCACATGTGGCGGCTGCAGCAGGTTTGTTGCAGTACACTTCAGTATGTGCTTGTGAAACTAGTGAACTACTATAATTATTCAAATAGAATCAATGTATGTGAAAAATGATGTTTCTATACAGTTAGCATATCATTCTGTTTGCACGCCTAAAATAACAGTTTTCCATTGCACTCTTGTAAAGTGGTGTCAAACACACAAAAATGGATAGCTGGGCTTTACTGCTCTGGATTAAAGAATTAGCAGAGTGCAGAATTACAGGCTGACTGATTATTTTTGCCATGCTGGACAGGGTTGATGGGTGCTCTTCATTGGCAGGGTCATCCCTCCTCCTTGGGTAAGGTGGCTGTGTGATGTGTGAGGTTATTTTTTTTAGTTTTTTTTCTGCCCTGCTGTGACAGACTAATATGTTTCTGCCATAAATCCATTAGAATAAAGCATTAGGATGCACTTGTACCATAACTATAGAATGTCACACCCTTCTCTTAGTCAACATTTCACCAAATGGGAGGAAAAGTTGGAGGTTGTTAGTTGTGAACTGGCTGTTTCATCCCAGTTGTTATGGATTTGCTCTGAAGGGCCCAAACACAATAAAGTGGATTTGATTTGACACATGTTTAAACTGTTCAAACAATGTCAGACCCTAAGCATTTATGCAAGAAGAAAAGGAATAGAAGCACATTTTCTGTACTGAAGCACACATGTTACAGATTCACAACTCTTTCCTCAAATGTAATTAGCAACTCCAAAAACATACTGGACAAATTTTACATTTATCGTAAAAGTATTTGTCGATGTTTAAATATTCTTTATCTCTCCATCCACACAACAGAACTGATCTTAAAATCCTCATATTGTTTTCACTTTAGTTTGCAGATCAGTTTGTTTCATTAATGCACGCCTTCAGTGTCGAGGCTCGTTCAGGCTTCTCTAACTGTTCCTGTCCTGCTGTGTTGCAGCATCTTTTGGCACAGGCTCCATGAGTATGCCAGCTGGATTTGGGAACGCTGCAGCCTACAATCTCCCCACCAGTTTTAGTGGAACATTCCAGCCAGCCTTTCCTGGCCAGGCTCCTTTCCCTCAGCCTCCTGCATATCCTCAACAACTTAACGGTGTGTGTCACATAGCTGTAAACCACCTTATCCTTTAAGCTTCAATTTGCACCATATTTTTGTTCCACCTAGATAGATGTCAATCAAAGTTACAGTGTATGGTGTGATTTCTTAATACTGTTGTAAATGAAAGATGTTGAGGTCAGACAGAGATGACAGCGGACTTGTCTTTCAGGAGGAGGATTTCCAGCCTTCGGTCAGGCCAAGCCTGTTGTGACCCCTTTTGGACAGGCTGTGACAGCCCCAGTGATCCCCAGCAACCCTTTTCTGGTTAGAACAAATTGCCAATACACACATCTGATATACAGTACTCATACAAATGGGCACAACTTAATAAATGCTCCCAAGTTTTCACAGAGCCTCAAATCATTTGTTTTGGGTACAACAAGACATTGATTTGCAGAATCAAAGTCAAACTTAATTGTTATTGCTAAATATTACATAGCTTCTTTAATGGAGGCTTTAAAATGAACACTTTACACTGAAGCTATAGTTGTTTTCCAAGTGAGTTATTAAATTTGTGTTCATTTTGACAACATTAAATCATTTGAACCAAATTAAATAGTCTTGCGATTTTTGAAGTGATGTTCTGTTAAATTATTATCAGCACGTCAGTCATTGGGCAGAGTATGGAGAATGAAACAGAAGTCTTTATTCAGGAATGCATAGATAAACTTCTACTTTTATATATAGATTTTCAGACCTTTAAAACGAATCAGAGGCTGTTGATAATGCCCACACCCTTTTCAAATCTGAAAAAAGACATACTAGAGTAAAGGAATGCTACATGAGCTAATATTTCACCTTATACGTTTATGCCTCTTTTTTTTTCTGATGCCACTGCTCATGAGGTAATTATTGATAACTGACTGACAGAGCAACACAAGAAATCACTAGTTTGTCTTGTTTTCTGACTCTCCTCTGTACCACTCTGATTCCAGGGTTCAGGTCCACCTCCACAGTATCCAGCAGGAGGCTCCTCAACAAACCCCTTCTTATAGCGAGCCATCTTGTCAGCTGCCCTACAGGGTCAACACCTGGCGCGCTTGCACCTATTGCACTGTTTTGTTTCACAAGTAGCTTTAAAAAAACACAATGTTTGTAAGAATTTGTATTTTCTATCGCGGTTTGTCACAAACAGAACAATGTGCGAGGCAGTCATGCTGACACTGTTTGTAACCATAAAGGGAAGTAACGGTGAACGCCGAGGAGGAGGGCGACCCGCTCTCCCTCTATTTAACCTGTGAACTGGCTGAGTCTCCACTGAGCAACAATGTATACTTAAACTGGCTAAAAAAAACTTAAGTTATTGCATCCAGTGTATCTCATTCATTATGCTGCAGTTTTTGTACATATTGTTTGTTTCTTTACGACGTTAGCTGTTTGCGCATCAGTATTTGTATAACACAGAATATCAGACAGGGCTGTTGCTTGATTACTGCCAGTTTCTGTATTTGTAAAGAACAAAACTGTTTATTTGTGCAGAACTTTTTGAGTAAATTGTTCTCACAGAAGAAAAAAACATTTCACTGCTGAACATTAAAAACAAAATGAAAGCTGCATCAGAAACGGGCGGACACTTTACTCTGCCATCTCCTCCCATCTTGTAGACGGAGGCCCAGGTCACAACACTTCAGAATGACAACCACAATCCAATGTGAAGAACCAGAATGACTGATGGACTGAAAACCACTTTCATTGGATGTTAAATAATTTTAAGTTAATGTGTAAATATATACAGAATATATATTAAAATCAATTTTATGTAAAAAGAAATGATGAAATTGTATAAAAATGTGTTTTATTTGTTTTATGATATGTTGTATTTTTTTTCCATTTTTTTTTTTTTTTAGTCTTCATAGATTTTTTTATTTTTAAACATACAAACAAAAATGTTAACACAAAGAACAAAAAAAAAACCACCCACACCGGATCAGACACATGCACACAAATAAACTAAACAGACATTGGACAAGTTTTCAACATGCAACATAAAATGCTGCCAAGTGTCCCAAAATCTTTTAACAAAACCCTTCAGGGTTTTTTTTTATTTTATTTATTATTATTTTTTATTTTTTTTCTGAATGGGTACGATACATCATTTCTCTTATCCAATGTACATATGCTGGGGGGTGTGGGTCCTTCCAATTGCACAAAGCAAGTTTTCTGGCCAGGAGAGAGCCAAAAAGCAATCGCAGCTTCTCGTACTTGCTGAAGGACGCATCCTCATGGACCACCCTGATCAGTGAGATGAATGGTGATGGGTGTACAGTTCTCCCACATATTCCAGAGAAGGTGTCAAAAACAGATTGCCAAAACATCTGCTGTTCCGGACAGGTCCAGAATGTATGCAGGAGTGTAGCTGGAGTTTGTTTACAACTATTACATGCGGGGTCCAGGTCGGCTTTGATCTTGGACAGCTTATCTTTGAACCAGTGCGCCGAATTACAGCGTGTCTCAGACAGATTGAGGATAAATAAATGTTCTGAATGATCTTTTGCCAGATAGAGTTTGATACGGATTCCTCCAAGTCTGTTTCCCATTTCAGTTTAAGGGAGTCCAAACTGGTCTCATGGTATGAACTGAGCAGTGTATCAATCTTGCTGAGGGCTCCATTAGTATCAGACCTATATTTCAAAATCTTAACCACAAAATGTTTAGAGGGGTACAAAGGAAAACAGAGTTAGACCTCACACAATGCATCAACTACAAATTTGTATCTGAAAAACTGTGACTTGTGGATATGAAGCTTCTGTACCAGCTGCTCAAAAGAGGCACATTTATCATTAACATGGAGATCACACAGTGAATGCACTCCCCTCAAGACCCAGGTGTCAAAAGCTGCATCATCTACTGAGGGAGTAATCACATGATTATTTGACACAGGTGCCAGAAACAGTAACTCTGTAGAGTTAAATGCCCTCTTAAATGGATTCCAAATCTTAACCATCCAGATCGCACTTGGGTTTGAAGTGTAGGTTGATATTGACTGAAGGCAGCTGAGGGGGAGCTGGATCTAATTGAGGCCCTTTCCAAGACTACCCAACTAGATGAAGGGGTGTCCTTACCCATCCAGAATACTAGAGTTCTGACATTAGCTGCCCAGTAATACTGCATGAAATTAGGAAGTGACGTGCCTCTAAGCCTGTGGGGCAGATGTAAGACCCTCTTGGCAATCCGTGGATGCTTTTTATTCCAAATAAATGCTGATAGCTGGCAGTTCAAGTTGGTGAAGAATGATTTAGTAAGGAAGATTGGCAGGTGCTGAAACAGGTATTTTCCCCACTTTTAAATGGACATGGGGCTACAAAATGAAGCGACCACACCAAATGTTTATTTCAGCGTCAGAATGTGTGCTCTGTGACTGTCACAGATTCCCTTTTATCTGCAAAAGTTTCTTCTTGTTTGTTTTTCTGCCTTCTCCAGCAGTTAAATAGTCCCCGAAGTGAAAAAACTACTGAGATGACCGAGAAGTAGCTGGAGTAGACGATGAACTGCAGAAGAGCACACCAAATTAACAATCATAAATCACACAGATGTCACATATTTTGTAGACAGATTTCTTACCTGAGGAATAATGGGGAGGCCCAGCCCGCTGCTGTCGACAACAACAGACGTGATAATTGTCTGAAGAGCCAGCGCTCCAAAGCTGTTTGCCCCAAAAACCAGAGCGTAGCGTTCCATTGACAGGTCTGCAGCAATCTGATACCTGTAGGAGTACAGTTTTTGGATCAGAGTTGTATAGCCGTTTTGCTCAATCTTGCAATATCTACCACATACAATTTGAGCTTTTATCTGTAAAAATGGACTATGTAGACTTTTTTTTTGGTTTGCTAATGTTAATTAACCATCGGCCATCTTGAATAGTATAGAGTAAAATTTAAATCAGTTGTAGATGTACATCCACTGATTACGTTCTGGAAGTTTGATCAAAATATGTCCAGTGGTTATAGGCACACACAAACATGAGCATTCATCTTTGCGTTTCGGAGGCAGGAGATAACCCCCAATAAAGTAAAAGCCTTACATAGCGATTGTTATCAGCAGCATGTACAAACACTTGAACATGACGTAACTGCCGTAGCAGACCCAGATGTTTCCGGTGAAAGTCATGAGAAACAAGGCAGCTGCACCAAGTCCAGAAAAACCACCCAAGGCCAGCTCCCCCCACTGCTCCCACCTCACTTCAGTGAAGCCTATACCGTAGGCCGTCGCTGCACCTGGAAAACAGCAAGGATGCAGAAGACTCATTTGTGTACCAATAAAATGCATTTCTTCTCAATCACCAACAGCTCTAGTTTGTTTTGGGAGGTTTCAGTTCCCGTCTGTACCCTGCTCATCTGGTGTCACTTACTCAACAGGTTGGATGTTGCTTCCACACCCCCGTTGTAAATGCTAAAGTTCTGGGAAGGTTCCTTGTGCTCCCACAGCGCCTGCATGGGATATCACAGGAAGGATGAGAAGATGGAACTTTCTGATTGATAATGGCACAAAATGGTCAACGCTCTTGACACTAAAGAGGACTACTGTCTCCAGAACTCCTGAGTCTGAAAATGTTGTCTTTATTTGTGTCTATTATCAAGCACAAATGTCAGCAAATTCTCATCACAGAATGTTTCTTGTCAAATGTATTGTTCATTTTGATAAAATTAAAAAAAGGAAAGAAAAAAAAACATGTTTAGTCTATTTTTTCCCAGTTGTTTTTAAAACCAACCTGCACATAGTTGACAGTTTGGTTGTATCCACATGTGGCCATCGCCCACCACAGGGACCAGTAGAGCAGCTGTCTGGAGGAATAACACTGTCTGAAGTCTGTCCACAGCCGGAGGATGACCTGGCTGCAGCTCCCTGCACTGGCAGACTCCTCTTTTTCTGCACACTTCTTAGCTTCTGTGTGCACAACCTTTTCATCCCTCGTTTCATCCAGGGATCCATTGCTTGCTTCCTCTGCAGGTGCCTTCACTCCTCCCGCTGGCAGGACCTCTCCAGAGTGCTTTCGGTGGAAGAACATACTCCTCTGAGGCATTGGCAGTAAACAGGAGGTGAGGAAAGCACAGGCAGTGAGAACCAAAGTAAAAATGAGAATGTTGTTGTAGGACATGAGGTTAAAGCTGACAAGCAGCTGACCCAACACAGAGCCTATCGTGTATCCCACGAGCTGGGCGCTTCGGCTGTAAGACGTGGCCTTCCGATACCTCTTCAAGTCCACAACACTGTAATGAAAAGTGTCCAGACTGTTAGATTAGACCAACTATATTAAACCTGAGCTCATGATGTGACATTTGCTACATCACATGACCTGTATATGTAGGAAAAGTAGGCCACGTCACTGGCTGTCACCACCCCATAGAAGAACTGCGTGGCTTGCATTGCCGGGACACTTCCTGTCCACCTCAGCAGTGCTGTGGTGGTGAGAAGCATCACACTCTGGAAGATCACCACAGGCTTGTAACGCAGCCAGTCAGTGAGCAGGAACACCGGTATCAAGACTGACAGGTAGGAGTACGTCCACACAGGGAAGATCTGGTTGTTGGCCTGACAAGAACGTGTCGTTACAACACTGTTTAAAGATGCTTCTGCAGTCACAACTTTACAGTGTTTGGACCTAATGTTTGAGATTTCTTCTGTGAGTGTGTATCACATGGAATTTAAAGTGAGTCAAGAGCCATCCATCCATTATCTTTACCCGCTTCTTTCTTTCTGGGTCACGGTAGTCACTGGTGCCCATATCTAGCAGTCACTGCGTGAGAGGCGGGGGGAGGGGGTCTCCAGTCCATCACACTGGGGGACAATTTAGAGTTACCAGTCAACCTAACATGTATATTTTTGGTTTGTGGGAGGAAACTAGATTACTCCACGTGTACATGGAAAGAACATGCAAACTCCACCCAGGAAGGCCCCCGGCCAGAATTCGATCTGGCAACCTTCTCCCTGAGAGGCAACAACTTTACCAACTGAGCCACCGTGCCGCCCGTGAATCAAGATGCCATTGATTTTTAGATTTAGCTCATGAAATGTTGAATGAAAAAATATTGCAATAACACCAGCCTCTGATTTTGCACAAAGTAACTTGCATGCATTTTTATGTACTGTATATATGTATACAGTATATACATATACAGTATATATATTTAAACCTGGGTGCAAATGCTTGTTAGTCAAGAACTGTAAAATGACTAATAAAGTATAATTTTGATGTCCTAAATTCAGATCCTCTCCTCCAAAAAAACTGTTGCCTCCTAAAAAGTAGACAGTTATGCTGTACCATTAGCAAAATATCTCATGAAACATAAAACTCAGAAAATCATCAGTAGACATACACAACAAGTAAAGTTTTCAAGTCAACTGATTCAAAATGGCTGCCAAAGCTAACTGACCTTAATACTTAGTGTGGTAGTAGCTGAGCATCATCTCCAATACGTTCTGTGTGCTAACAGATTGCATAAAATGTTTGAGATTTTTTCAACTATTTGGATTCAACTCTGTCTGTTATGTTAACCTATGAACCAAATTTTACTGAAACTTTCAGGAAGAAATCATCAAATCTATAACTAATTAACTTTTGAAATTAACCCATTTCACCATGTGCCATGAAATGTGAAAGACTTTCACTATGTCACAGACTGATAGTGAAAGTGAGAGTTTTACAGTGAATGTGGCTGAGAATTAATGAGATTTTGAAGTTGTTAGAAATGTGAGGGAGTTTAACAGGGAATGTGAGATACTTTGATTGTAAATGTAAGACTTTGATAGTGAATGTGAAAGCAAGAATTAACTAGAGAAATTGTATTTCCCACAAAAATGCAGTCCTTACTGCAGAAGACCTTGCAGGAAAAAAAACGCTGAAATTAGCAACAACAAAAAAAACATGCTTAATTGTAGCTGACAGAAGAAATCAGAAAGAAAACATATTTGCTGAATTAGGTTTAAATATGAGAAATGAGCATAAAAATTATGAAATCAGCAAAAAAAAAAAAAAGTAAATACATAAAAAAAAAAAAAAAAAAAAAAAAAACAAAAAAAATAGCCAAAAAGGCAGAAAGAAGCTTAACGTTTGAGAAGGAAGTGGAAAGTGCTGAAATTACCTAAAAAAAGAATCATCTTAAAAAGCAAAAAATTGCACAAAAACTGCTAAATAGTTGCTAAATAGAAAACCCATCTAAAAAGTACCCCAAAAGGCAGAAAGAAGCTTAAAGTATGAGAAAGAGGTGGAAAGAGCTGAAATTACATAATAATAATAATAATAATAATAATAATAATAATATAATAATAATAATAATAATGTAATCTTAAAAAGCAAACAT
>JARVGQ010065423.1:0-12141 GCA_031762355.1 Hypsolebias martinsi | reverse complement strand
ATTTAATTTCCTAAATAAAAATTTAATTTGCTAACTAAATATTTACCTCAGACCTAAATATTTAACTTGCTAGTTCAACATTTAACTTGTTAGCTAAACATTAAACTTTCTAGCTAAATATTTAACTTGCTAGTTAAATATTTAACTTGCAATTTAAACATTTGGGTTCAAGCTAAACATTTAGTTAGCGAAGTAACTATTTAGCTTACTAACAAAATATTTCGGTATAAATTAAATATTTAATTAACACCTAAATATTTAGTTTACTAACTAAATATTTAGGTGTAAATTAAATATTTAGTTAGTAAACTGAATATTTATCTTGTAAATTAAATATTTAGTTGAGAACGATGACGTGTATAAATGTATGAATAACATGGTGAACGGATCTTAAAAAGCTAAGTCTGGTCCTCTGGACATAACTTCCTCAGTCTGAGATGCTGTATTCAGCATCTCAGACTGAGGAAGTCTTTCGGACGAAAGACCAAACGTTTCTACAATTTTTTTTTTTGCTTTGTTTTGTTTTGTTTGCTGAATGTCCAGAGGACCAGACTTAGCTTTTTTAGATTTTTCTACCTGGATTATTGAGCATGCATCATGGTGAAAGTATGACTGAAAAAAACTTTTTTCTTATTAAAAGCAAAATAAATCAAAATATTGATAATAATTTTTGACTGTGCAACTTTACAAATGGCACCCCATAGATTCATATATATTATTAATTAATAATGAATCGCTTATAATAATAATAATAATAATAATAATAATAATAATAATTATTATTATTATTATTATATAATATATTGTCATAATTCTCTCTGTGACATACTCTTCTGCCTGAAGATAAATGTGAACAAACCCTGATTCAAGAGATGTTCATTAATGTTAAGGTCACTCCTATGCTGAAGTGACCTACATACAGTCTGACACATTAGCACGTGATGATATAATAAAGTAAATTTGTATTAATACCCATTACAATAACACAAATAGCACAAAAACATCCATGCCCTTAAGTTATACTGTAAATCCTTGTTGCCTTTGTTCTCCTCCAGCACAATGCAGCCACGCACAACCAGAGGACAAGGTCAAACAAGCAGCGTGGACATGTCCTTACTGCAGGCAAATTTCCTTAATTCTTAAACAAGATGTGCATGACAGAAAATTAATTTTCAACAATAACAAGTTGCATTATGTTTCTAAGGGCTACATGGCTGTTTTTTTAATGTCATGAGCTGATTAATAATTCTGTCCTGCACCTACCACAGAGGGAATAAGCTGTTGAAAATGAGTGGTTGTTAGGAAGTGGACTGGGTTATGTGTGCTTTGTCTATATGGTATTTCCCTGCGCAAACACACGCCTTGTGTCCTTCTGAATGTCACCACGTGTCCCTCCACACTGCAGATAATGAGGACATTAATATGTACATACCCAGCCAGGTTAACGCCTGCCTGGCACTCCAATTTCACGGGCCCAGCCTCAGGTCGAAGCGGTTTTTGCAACACCAACAGCCCGTGATTTCTTTTTATCAGATGAAGAAAGAAAAATACAGTCCTGAATTATTGAACAGATACATGACTGACAGGCTGGCTGATGAAACTGTAGAGGGGAGGTAAAAGACAGGGAAGGGAGAACAAAAACTGTTATAGTGAAAGTGATTGATGCCAAAGATAACTGTAGTTGAGGGGTTGATGCCAAAAAATACTGACACAAAATATGGTTGCAGGGGTGGTGGTGGAGTGGACAAAATTGCTGAAATTGTTATTTGGTTCTCCATTTTCTCCTTTTCCAGAGTTCTAAAAGTTATTCGAGGCAAAAATCTAACCTCGCACACTTCGACGCATCTGGAAAGACCCACTCTTCTATTAAATACACAGTTTAGCCAAAATGATACACATTTAGAGGTAAATTAATTTCAGTGAAATCTGTTCTAACCATTGAAGATCAGAACATATTTGCAGGTAAAAGTCATTTGCAAATGTCAGGGAGATAAAAGCAGCTCATCCAATAAAGCATCTGACAAACTGAGATCAGACTAAGCGGCGTCACGAAGCGGTAGGAAGAATCCAGCGTCGTGTTTTAGAGCATTTGTTTGGTGTTTTAAAAAGCTGAGAGCAAGTCATGCCATAAACCTCTGACTGCCTGGTTGAATCAGATGTCAGCAGAAGCTGGATTTTATCTTCACGTCAATGTTTGTCGGTGTGAAAACATGTAAAATGATCTGACTCAATCTCCTCAGATTAACACTGCATCAGAAAGCGCAGTAATCTCATAATCATTTGCTTCAAGAACTCATGTTCATGTGAAATAAGCTACAGTTTTCAAGAATATTAATGATTTTTAAACCTTAAGGATTCTTTAAAACTTTATTTAAGTATTCAGATGCAAGAAACACTAGGCAATGAGATATTTTGCTAACAGACTGGGTTGGCACCAAAATGTAATATCATGGTATTAACAAGGATCTTGAGCAATTTGTTACCACTTGGATTATGTGTTACACCAACAAGTATCTCAATATCTGTAACATTTACAGAGTTGCCATTTCTGTGTTTAAGGGTTAATGATTGTGGCGGCCATGTTGAATCAATTTAAAATTGTCTCCAATGGTTAGCTTTTGGAGACACTGGCTCGAATGTCCCAGGTAAAGTCATTGCATTCTTTGGCAAAATAAGATTCAATAAATATAAAACACAAAAGAATAAAAGAATAGTTTAAATATCTCAGGGACACAGTCAGTTTGAGCAGCAGATGCTGAGGTGGAATGAGGAAACTAATATTTGAGTAAAATAAGTCTAACACCAGATGAGTAATGAATAATTAATTTGTTTAAAAAAAAAAGCTTTTTGTTCAACATTACTTCAGTTAAAGCACCGAACTGAAACTCTCCATGTATCATTTCCTGACACATCATAAAATGATACCTTTACCTCATAAAAAACAATAAATGAATGTGAACAAGTTCACTTTGGGATTAGAGTTAAAACAAGGGAGCTATAACACAATTAGTTCAGTTTTAATCTTTAGAAAATAAACTTTGATCCACTTCCTGTGAACTTAAACAACACGGTTTACTGGTGCACTCAGATTTCTCATTATGTCCTGTGAATTTTGACCCAATGATTCAAATAGATGGATGCCTTGTGTTTAAATTTACATTTCGAAGAACACATTTGCACATCTAAGTTTGCATTAGCATATCTTACTATGCTTCTGCAAAAACTTGGGCTGTATAGTTACAGGATATGAACATCATAACATTAATGCAGTCATTATTTTTAAGGGCAACTACATAACTGAATGTTATCAAAGCAAGCCAACATTGCAGTTAGAGAAGATTCACAGACGGACCTGCGTCGGTCATAAAGCTGAATGAAAATTAATGATTTCATCTCTCAGTGCTATTCATCAGCTCCAACATAATCATGCACTGCCTCTAGCACTGACCTTTCAGGAACCTCTACTCTCACACACAAATTTTATACTTCAAAGTAAGCAGAAAAATTATTCCAATTAGGCCTGAAGCGCTGTTCTGGTCACACCAAACTGCTGATGAAAGAACTGAGTAAGCCTACTCCCTTAAAAGCTCACTGCAAATAATATACATATTCATTTATTTGCTTATTTAAGGATGATGCAGTTGAATGCTCCAAGTACATGAATTAGAGCTCTTCCCATTGTGAACATTTTATCCTGTGTTTCCTAATCCCATTAGGGTAAAACGATGTAATTAAAGATAAAAGGATACTGTTTTTATTAAGGTCGTATGTGAAATCTTACTTGTTGTGTTAGCCTTTAGATTATATGTTGAGGGGGACTTTCAGCTACTACCACACAGAATTTTAGTTCAGCATCTGTGAAACGGATGGAGCTAAAGTCATTTACGTGTTGTGGAATGGGGACCACTTGAAATGGGGTTTGACTTCAGAAGTTAACGGGTTGTATGAATGGCCTGCGATTACTTTCTGATTGTGTTTACGAGATATTTTGCTCACAGTGAAGACAAATGAAGAAGCAACAACATATTCGCCCTCTCACTTTTGCTGGCGGGGGATTCACAACCATGTATGTGAACCTGTTGGCTTCAGTTTTACAACTCATTTTCATGAAACACTGTGACGTTACTCAGATCGGAGTTGTTTTAACACGACAGCAGTCGGCTTTGTTCTCAGCCCTGCCTGGACTAGCCCTTAGTTAATGAATCCAGTCAGAATGAAACTATTTCTCTAATCTGAGGCTTTTCAATGTGCCATCCACAAGTAGGATAATAACTGTCCACACAAAAGACAACTTTAAAATATATGAACCTTTAGGGTAACAGTTTACATTAAGGGTACTCTAACTCATTGTTAATATTTGCTGTTATTAAGCTTCAAACACTTATTTACTCTGGAACGAGTTACGAGTTACCTCTGCTCGTCAGACAGGCCCCCTCCGTCTCGGTTTTCAAATCCTGTTTAAAGGCTCACTACTATTCTGTTGCTTTCAATGCCAGTTGATCTGTGTTTGGTCGTTATATTTATTATCTGTGATGTTCTTATGTCTATCTTTTGTACTTCATTTTGTATGTTGCCTGTTGATTGTCTGTTTGTACAGCACTTTGGTTGGCCTTGTCGCTGTTTTAAGTGCGGTATGGTATGGTATGGTATTTACCATTATTAAGCACTTACACTAGACAAAAAGGACAAAGCTGACTCATTTCTTGCCAAATAGTGAGTCAGCATTAATCTGTCCTCTCCCTTCTTCTTACCTAACACGTCATGCTTTAGATTTTTTTTAACTACCAAATATTTCTCAGTCAATTACTGGCACTGTGAGCATTTGTACGCTTGTTTTTGTAAATCAACTTATTCAGTTAAAAACGTAAGCTGATCAACTAGTAACTAGAAAAAATGAATTTCCTGTAAAAATGCAGTGTGAATGCTTATTGCTGAAGAATATGCAGAAAAACAGCTGAAATTAACTACTTTGTAAAAAAAAAATGCTAAAATGTAGCTGGGATGGAAGAACAAGACTGAATGAACAGAAGAAAGCAGAAAGAACATATATTTGCTGAATTGGCTTTATATCAGCAGAAATCAGGGAAAAAAATAGGAAAGTAGCTGCAAAAAGCTGAAATTAGCACAAAAAAGCTGAAAAGTAGCGGAAAGGCAGAAAGAAGCTTAAAGTACTAGAAGAAAGTGGAAGGACCTGAAATGAGCTAAAAAATGTGGAATTGGCTGCAAAAACTAAAATTAGCATAAAACAGTTAAATACATGTAGTAGCTTAAATGGCATAAATGGCTGAAACTAGCATAATTAAACTGAAAGGAGCATAACAAGCAGAATTTAGCATAAAGAAGTTAATTAGGCTGAAAGTAAGAAATAAACTTTAAGTTGTCTGAAAACAGCCAAAATTAACTTAAATGCGAAAACAAGGTAGCTGAAAAGGTGGAGCATGCTTAAATTAGCAGAACAAAGCAAAACAAATACACGTGTGCCAGATTAGGCTGAAAGACGCAGAAATTAGCACAAAAAATTAGAAATGATCAGAAAAAAGCTGAAATTGGCTAACAAATCCCCCTAAAAACCGCTGAAAAGTAACTAAAAAAGCAGAAAGAAGCTCACAATACCAGAAGGAAATGGAAAGAGCATATTTTTGCTGAATTAGATAGAAAAAAGTTTAAATCAGTGCAAAGCATGTGTAAAAGCTAAAATTAGCTAAACTGCTGAATAGCTGAAATAATAGAAAAAGCTGAAATTTACATAAATAATCTGAAAGGAGCGTAAGTAGCAGAAAGAAGTTAGAAGAAGCACAAAAATTTTGTAGTTAGCAGAAAGCATCTGAAGGGAGCACAAAACAGCTGTACAAACAGCTAAAGTAGCTGGAAAAAAGTTTACATTTGCACAAGGAAGCTGAAAGAAGCTGAACCAGAACAAAATATGAAAGGAGCAGTAGAAAGTTGTAACAGATCTAAAGATATGAAGGATGTAAAATGAGCTCTTAATTTTCTATGAAAAAAAGTGTCAGAAAAGGCTAAATATTTCAAAAAGCTAAAGTTGCATCAATACTAAAAGTCATAGCAGGAGTGTCCTGAAGGTGCTAAACGTTTAGATTTGTGATCTGTTGAAATAGCTGGAAAACTGCAGGATGAGAGTCACACCAAAAACGTACAGAAGAACAATGGATCACAATAGAGTGAATGCTTCATGAACATTCACACAATAACTTACATTTACACGAAACAGAATAAAGCACTTGATCTCGACAAATAGTGAGCCTGGTTCAGTGCATGAACCGTGTTTTATAATTATTTTTTAAATGCTTAATGATGCTTTATAAAGTGTTTGCAAACCTAAGATTATAACTTATTCATAAAACATTAATAAATCATTTATTAAGGCAGTGTAAAGTGGTACTTAAAGATCCATAACAGCTGCAGAGACTGATCTGTTTAATCGAAGCACTTCTCTAAGTGGCTGAAGGCTTTAATTATTTAACAACAGAGAGAAATAATTTCAGGCTGCTGAAGAGAATGAGCCATGTCCTGTTGATTCATGGATAATTAAATAGATCATATTGTTATTATTATTATTTTTTAAACAATATATCAGATTGTTGGAATGTTTCATTCCGGGGGATCTTTTGCAGCGAACAATCTGGTAAAAACACGAGCAGATGGGAACTTATCAGCATTTTACCTCCTCATGAAAACAACATCCTCACCAGTGGAAGAAAGAAAAAGTCCCTCCTTCATCCAGCAAGCATCACACCTGCCTTTGAAGAAGCAAAAGCAAAGGAATTAGGAGAAATGTGCAGATAGAGGCCATTATGTCTGCTGTAATATCAATTTCACAAACAATAATGTCAGGGAGAGAAAAGTAATGAGAGCCGAGGACTATTACCAAACACCTGCTCTCTTCCTCTGCTTCTCTCTTCTTTCTGTTCTGCTTATCATTTACCCTCTCTTGCTTATTAGTTGCTTTTTTTCTTCAAACCTGTGACTGAGTTTTCTCCCATCTTTTCATCCACATGCTCTTCTCTGTCTATACAGGAAGAGCCTTTCCATGTGTTGTATTCAAAGCAGCTGTACGTCATGAATCACCTTTAGCTTGTTAATAGTTTTTCAAAGAGAATAAAACGTTCAGTTGTTTAAAAATGTCAAAAGAATAAAAAAAGACATGTTTTTTCTCCCCTTCAGTTATTCAGGAATCATCAGGTAGAAAGAAAAATGATCATTCTGAGCTGTAGGTTGCATATTTTTCCTCCCTTCTTTGGGTTAAAGAAGTGAACACGAGAAACGCTCTGTGACCCTCGATGTCATTATGTTTAGGTAAAATGCTTTTATGAGCCACGTCACTGTCAAAGTTTCATATTTTAAACACTTTAATTCATGTAATTTCTCCATCCATTCCCTCTAAAAGCATTAGACGCTGGATGTTGAGTGGGAACACCAGCGCTTAGTCTGCCCTGCTGGTTCACCTCTGAGGAGAAGAAGGCGCTGTGACATTTAGGCCTCCGTGTTGCTGCAGGTCTGAAGCAAGCTGTGAGAGCCAGCCAGGGAGACTCGAAGGAGGGCTGGAAATGCCAGCAGTAATCAGCTACGTGATGCATTCAGATCTGACTGTTTTATTGTCGCTGAGTCGGAGAGACTTAACTGTGAAACTTAAAAAAGGCACTCTCCTTGATTTCGTACTCAAAGATACATACATGTATGTGCCTGGTAACAAGTATAAAAGTGAAGCAAAAACTTTTAAATAAATGCATTTGTTGTGGGATTTGGGGACTGTCCATTAAGAGGAAGAGAAAGAAAATGCTTATTAGTTTTTATTAACAAAAAATATTAAGATAAGAACCAGATCAGATTTTTTTAAATAGGGCTATACAGGGTATGAACTGAAAATATCTCACCTGTTGTGGATAGCTTGTTGAACAACCTCAGTTTGAAGAAATACAGTTTAATTCTAACAAAAATGGTTAAATCATGTCGTATGGACCTGTTTCTTTAAGTGAAGAAACGTTTTGTCTCCCATCCAGAGGACTTCGTCAGTCTGCGGCTTGCCAACCAGATCTATCCCATGGGTAGCCTAGAATTTAATTCTGATTGCATTCATGCGCTGAGCAGACAGTTTTGCATTGCAGTTATTTACATGAGTCTGTGGCTATTTGCAAACAAAATACAGGTAGTAGCAACAGCAGCTAGTGCTAGCACTTCTGTGCACTCCTAGAAGGAATCTCAGGAAATTTCTGCCAAAATAAATTTGTAACACAAAGCAAAGAGTGGTGAAAAGATTTGTAGATTAACGTTTGTATTATACTTTGAAAGTGCTGAGTTCAGATTTGGCAGCATTCCAGTGGCCATCATCCCACTCAGATTAGCCACTAGCCAATGGTCCAGGAAAAAATAAACTATTCCTCTAGACTGAAAAGTTAAGGTTTTCTTTATTGTCATTTGCATCGCATGTTGTACATGTGGTGGAACGAAATTATTTACACGGGTCCCAATTACATCCAACAAAAGTATAAAATGTACAACAAAACAGTAATAAGCTCTAAGATATGAACTAAAAAATACACTAAAGCAACACTAATAGTGCAAAACAATACACCAAACAACAGCAGCACGAACATGAGTCTGTACATAAGTCGGTCTATAACAGATAAGAACAATAAAGAAGCACAAACTATCCCTTTAATCAGCCACATTATTAGTCCATTACATAACTGACAAAAATCAGCAATCCAGCAAAACTTTACAGTTTGTTGATTCAAGCAAATAAAATAATATGGAATGAATGTATCATAAATAAAAAAGGAAAAACGAGTGTTCTAACCATTGCTGTTGTGACTGAGTGCACAACCACTCATAAGCTTTTCTCAGCATAAAAGCAATCATTAGACAAATTACACATGAAGCCTAAAATAGAAGGAGGAAGTAATCATGTGTTTCGGTGTAATGGTGCTTTAATGATTGCATCGCTCCCCCGTGCAGCCTACACAGGAAATACAGAAAAAGGCAACTCGCTCCTCCACTGTGAGCGCCTTTTCTTCTACTTTCCCTTTAAAACAGCCAGCATTTAAGAAAAATCACTGTGGTTTTTGAGCAACTCGTGCTGGCCACATCCGCTGCGGGGACGTCCACGTTTGACCACAGCTGACCACACACACCCACTCGTCTGGATTCCACAGCTTGACCTCAAACAAGCCGCCACCGACTTGTGACTGCTCATCACACAGGCCAACACAAACAGCACCAACCTGCCACCCACACGGCCGCATATACTCCAAGATCCCGTTTGACCTTGTAAAGGGATAACCACGCATGAGCATGAAGTCCATGTCCACAGGCATGCAGCGACACAGCAAACTCACAAGCACAAAAAGAAATGCTAGAAAAACACACACACAACTATATACACTGAGACAAGAAAGTTCATGCTCAGCTAAAGCAACACTAAAGTTCATGCTATATACACTGAGGTTTTTTCATATAAATGCTTTCATTCAGTTCAAACATAACTTATGCGCATACTGTAGTCTGAATTGCATGAGTTGCATGTTCTATAAACCACTTGTGGTGTTATGGCCATTGCTGTCACGCAAAACAAACCCTTTAGATTTGACATGAAGGCAAGTTTCTACTTGAATGAGGAGGAAGTTCAAAGTTCACACCTTACAGGAACTTATGTCAGCAATCTTTGATGTGGCCATCACTCACAGCTCCAGAGTGTAACTGATAGACATTTAGCACTATTGCCGTACACTATGTGCCCTTTGTAAAGTTACACAGTCAAAAATTAACAGCAATATTTTGATTTATTTAGCCTGTAATAAGAAAAAAAATATTTTTTCAGTCATATTTTTACCATGTTATTCATACATTTAAAAAATCATAGTTCCAAACTAAATATTTAATCTACAAGCTAAATATTTAGTTACAGATGAAATACATAACTTGCAACTTAAATATTTAGTTAGTAAACTAAATATTTAGGTGTAAATTAAATATTTAATTTCCAAGTTAAATATGTATTTAAAAAACTAAACATTGCATTTACAAACTAAATATTTATTGCCTAAGCTAGATATTTAATTTCCATACTAAACTTTTCATTTCCTAAATTAATTTGCTAAATACATATTTAGCTAAGATCTACATATTTAACTTGCAAGTTAAATATTTAACTTGAAAGTTAAATATTTAGGTCTGAGCTAAAAAATTTTTAGCTTTCAAGTTAAATATTAAGGTCCATGCTAAATGTTTAGTTAGCAAATATATCTAGGAAATTAAATGTTTAGTTTGGAAAATAAATATTTAGGTCTGAGCTATTAGCAAATTACATATTTAGTTAAGGAATTAAATGTTTCGCTTAGAAATTAAATATTTAGTTTAGAAATTAAATGTTTAGTTTTGAAAATAAACATTTAGCTTGGAAATTACATATTTAATTTACACCTAAATATTTAGTTTACTAAGAATTTAACTTGCAAGTTAAGTATTTAATTTGTAAAGTAAATATTTAACTTGTAAATTAAAAATTTAATTTGGAACTATGACATTTATAAATGTATGTATAACATGGTAAAAATATGACTTTATAAAAAGTTTTTTTTCTTACGAAAGGCTAAATAATTTGTAAACCAAAATATTACATTTTTCTTATGAAAGGCAAAATAAACCAAAATATTTCTGTTCATTTTTGACTGAAGCTTTACAAAGGGGACCCATATACAGTAACATCTCATATTTGTCAAATGTGAAAACTTGCAGCAGTTTGGTTATTGTGTTGTTTCTATATGACGCTGCCTAACCTGTGTTTTCTGCTTCCCCAGCCGCGAGCTGCTTACACTTTTTCCACCTCACTGAAGACGCTAATGCTTTTCATCACAGCTGAAGTATTTTACACTCCCGTGAAATGCCTCCTTCGCCAAGATCCCCTCAACTTTCTTACTATTCTGAGATTTTGAACATTGCTTTCTCTTGCACTCTTTTTGACTTAATTTGCAGCGCGCCCGGTTCAAAAACCCAATGGACTGTGAGATGATGTTATAAACGGAAACGGGAGCAAATGCATGTTTATTTCATTGAGTGATGTTGCTCGGTAAAGCCACCATAACACACAGGCAGGGTAATGGCTTGACAAATCTGATCTGTCAGATTAGCAACACTTGCCACTTCTCCTTCCCATGCAGGTAAAGAGAGGGTGAATTCTTCACCAAGAGGAGGGAGAGAAAAGAGAAACATAAGTGTATGTTGTTGTTAAAAATATATTTAGATTTTTTTTCTTTTTTCGGCTGCTCCCTTCTTCAGGGGTCACCACAGAAAACTAAGTCACACGAAAGACTTGGCAATTGTTCTTATCCCTCCCTGACACAACCACACACCACTGAGCTACCACAGCCCTCTGTGTGGAGCAGAGAGCTGCTATTTAGTGCATCTGCAGAAGCAAATGGTGGGGGTTAAGGGCCTTGCTCAAGGGCCCAGAGTGGGGCAAATGAGAGTGGAGACAGGTGTGGGTGCTTCACCTTTCCCACCAACATTTTGATGTTGTCAGTCTGGAGAGTCGAACTGGCGACCTTCCTCTCACAGGCCCACCTTCTCGAGCCTCTGCGCCACCACTCCCTGCTTTAGAAATATATTATATTAATCTACTGAAAGGTCACTATTTTTATATGCTCATCTGAATTTGGCTTCCCCACTGGCCTTGGACTGGCCAACTTATCTCAATTTGCTCCTGGAGGACACATAAACTAGCTCCTGTGGCCTTATCAGAACCATGATGCTGATAGACACTGCACCATCTTATTAGAACTTTGGAACTTTCTGGAGTGTTTATGGATAACTCTATGCATAAATGTATTATGATGTCATTGTATGTTGCTGTTTATGTTGTGAGGTCTTTTTTTTCATCTTTCACACCGTTTCCCAGCCAGGAAATAGTGTGAGACATGATTTTTTTTTGGGCTTCCTCCACCCTCGTGTTCTCTTTTTCTCATCTGCCTGTATGTTGTATGTAACAGGTCTCTCTTGTAAATGAGTCTTTGAGGTTTAATGGAGACTAACCTGTATAAATAAAGCTCTAATAATAATAATAATAATAATAATAATAATAATAATAATAATAATAATAATAATAATAATAATAATAATAATATGCAA
>JARVGQ010065413.1:0-12149 GCA_031762355.1 Hypsolebias martinsi | reverse complement strand
TCACTCTGAAAAGCCTGTTTCATGTTTACATGTATATTTCCCCAATGACACTGGGCAGAACCAGGCTATAGACCCTGTTTGTGCACAGTGGTCATTGTGTTCACGTCAGGCGAGTACTTTTTGTGCCTTTGTGTCCAGTGACAGATTGAATGAGAGGGAGTGTTTCTCAGCACCAGGATGTGTGGGAGACACCTGCTGGGCTGGGTTGTACCAGCTTGCTCTGGTCTACTATTAAAACCTGTAGCGCTGAGGACTCCTTTGTTTGGCAGGAGCTGTTTGTGGCAACATGTTTGAGGTGTCATAGGTGTCAGTCTTTCATGTGATCCATGTTGATATTAGGGGACGGAATATGGTGGTTAATCCAAAACTGTTACAGGTGGATGCACTAAAATTAAACAGAAGGCATTTCTCCTGACTGATCGTTCTGTCTGTATTCAGATTAATAATGTCTTGAAGTGGAATCATCAGGTGCAAAATATAAATGTGAACACAGACTTAGATTTGAAGTGTACGACAGTAGTTTAAAGCAAAACATATACATGCAAAATCATCGTAAGGGAGAACTTAACTCAGTTACATATTTTCATAATCTTTTAAAAATAATTAGGCATGTATTAATTTATTTCATTATGTCTGCATTTATATTCACATTTAATTATAATAAAACAAGGTAATACAGCAGAAGCAGTTTATGGGATTCCAAGAGTTCAAATATGGAGGTTGCTTCTAAACGCAGACATCGATTGACATCCTCTAAAATGTTCATTGACAAAAGGAGAAACACTGAAAAAACAAGGGAAAAAGAGAGAGAGAGAGAGAGAGAGAGAGAGAGAGAGAGAGAGAGAGAGAGAGAGAGAGAGAGAGAGAGAGAGAGAGAGAGGGGAAAATCCATAATTGCTCTCATCGCCATATGATTTTCTGCAGGCAATTTTCAGGGAGCTCTCACTGACCTTTGCCTACTTAATTCCTGTGCAGTAAAAAAACAGAGAGATGATCACTGAGGCACATAATTACACCCTCATCGATACACAGATCTATGTGATAGACAATGAATGCAACATGGGGATGAAAAGACAATACAAATTACTCATACACACATACACACTTACACTATGACCTACATGCATTTGGAAGAAAACAAATGCCCACAAACATATCATCAACACATTGGCATATATTTCTATTGGGATGCAAAGTCAATGTGAAATGCATGGCAGGTAATGATGATGTGAAGGTTGGACGCTGTGAGCTAGATGGAGGACCCCATATGGCTCTCTCCGTCCGTGTCATTACCTTGTTACGCCTCTGACTTCCATTCAGAGAGAGAGAAGCAGAGAGAAATAGAGAGTGAGAAAGAGAGAGGATCACCCAAGACCACGCTACAACTGAAATTGTCTGGGGTCAACAGTGCCATAATTACTTTAAAATGTCAGCCTGCAATAAAATACAACAGTTCATCTGGCAGAAAGCAAATTAGCTCTGACCATGCCGTAATTACCCTTTCCTGCAGAACCATTAGAAGAGATCAAATCTTCACATTCTCTGTTTGAGCAAAGGCCATCAGAGTACACTCCACCTGACAAGGATGCACATTTGCCATTTTGCTGGGGGTAATTAATTCTCCTTATAATAGAAATTTTATATTGGACTTCAAAATGGGGGAGAAAAAGTGTAATAACCTGCCAGTTTTATCTTAACTATTTGATGACACTTCTTGCCTTTTGCTCTGCTCTTCATCCTTTCATTTTACATCAGCTGTTGACTGGCATATATGTTCAAATACTCTGACAGAGGATTTACTGCTCCAGTACGTCCTTCTAATGATGAAATGTCTAATATGGAGACACTTATCTACAACAAGAGTTGCATAATAAAACCTTATACAATTCATTCATCCTTTATACAGGTTAGTCCCATTGAACCTCGGGGACTCGTTTGTAAGAGAGACCTGATTTTAACAAAAGTGATGACAACAGTAGACAACAAAGACAACAGATGACAATCATAAAATAAAGCATACAAATTGAGAAGAACAAATGAAAGAAAATGGTCTAAAAAAACAAACAAACAAAAACAGCTAGGTTGTAAGGCAACGTAGAAAACTAAAAACAGGAACATGTCTGTGTTGGTTCTTGCCATGAACTTAAAATAAGTTTGAAGCTATTTAGAGAGGTTGAGGTCGAGAGCTTCAGATCTTTTTACAAGACATTCCAGGAGCGGAGTAGGAGAAGACCTTTTTGCCTTGTTCTGTCCACACTGAGGGAACACTGCATGTAATAATGTCCTGAGAGTGCACACTGTAGCTGCACGCACAAAGTGACATGTTGGAGGAGATGTATGAAAGCAACAGAACAAGAAGTGATTTAAAGATGGAAACATACCAGTAAGAAAGTCTACATGAAGTTAATGATGAGCAGTTAACCAGTGAATACAGAGTGCAATGGTGGGTACGGTAGTTACAGCCAGTTATGAATCTTAGTGCACCATGATAGACAGCATCCAACATCAGCAAGGTGCTTGTAGGAGCATTCATGTAAATTATGTTACCATAGTCAGTGGAGGGAAGGAAAGTCACAGTTACAAGGCGTTTCCTAGCATTCAGAGTTAGATAGGATCCATTTCTGAAAAAGAAACACAATTTAACTTTCAGTTTCCTTACTAAGTTTTCCATGTTGAGCTTAAAAGAGAGATGTGAATTGACCAAGATATCCAAATATTTGTAGGAATTGACAAACTCTATAGGAACACCATTAGAGGATAAGATCAAAGGAAGAACTGCTGGGACCAACTTCCTGTTTGAAAACAAGGTCCCTTTGGCTTTGTCAGTGTTTAGGACAATTCTGAGATGGAGCAAATCTGACTGGATGATGTCAAAAGCGGATTGCAAAAGCTGGAAAACCTCAGCAACAGTTTTAGCTCGACACTAAACAACTGTATCATCAGTGTAGAAATGTAAGGATGCATCAGGGATACTCTGACCCACATTACCTACGTAAATTGTAAAGAGGGTGGTTCCTAAGACTGAAGCTTGTTGTACACTAATGTTAACCATTAAATAACTGGAGGAAGTACCATTATATTGAACACATTGTCTCCAATCTGAGAGATAGTTCCACCACGGAACTAAAATTCCTAAGCGTCTTTCAGCACGGCGCTATTAACTTGCAGCACGTAGCATCAACAACGTAGCATCGCAACGTAAATGTATTTACGTCTGTGTTTGATGTCTCCTGTTTGGGAACATTATGGCTTTCTTGTTACAAGTAAAAGACATGAACAAATCCAAAGCTGTGTGTCAACATTGTTTCATGGAGATTTGATCTGCAGCAGGCAACACATCTAACTTGTTAACGCACTTGAAACAACTTCATCCGAACGCGAACGTCTCTTCTACAAGCAAGAAAAGCAGCTTGTTGCAAACAAGTATTCTGTGATATTAGTGCTTAGTGTATTTTAGTTGGTGTTTTTCCTAGGTCACATCTAAGATCTTAGTAATGATTTTCTTTTGCATTTTATTGTTGGATGTAACTGGGACCCTGTGTACATAATCTTGTTTCACCACATGTACCACATGTGGTGCAAATGACAATAAAGACTCTCTGACTCTCTGACACCGATAGCAGCATTTAAACAACCTTTAGCAGGTAATTCAGATCGATACAGAGCAATAACACAAGCTGTAGGAGTTTTAAAGCTCTGGATCTACGTCCGTATTCTGTTGTTGATGCGCCGGCTTTAATGTATTGAGAGCCACTACGACATTCATCACGTCAACAACACTTCAGCCAAAAGTTTAGCACTTTTTGAAAAAGCTAAAACTGATATTGTCAACAAGCCCTGGAGCCAACTAAAGCCCTGCCCTAATGATGATGATCGAGAGATTCAGTAACCTCATAACAACCGTTCAAGAAGAGGTATTGCTCTTTTATTAGTATCTAATTACCTTTTTTTAAATTAAAGTTATAATCTATTAACTCTTATTTGTTCTACTTCTTTGTGTTTTATTTCCAGTCTGGGACAAAGATAGCAGCTGTCTTCTTCCTCTTCAGGGAAATCCACCAGAGATCACCTGCAGCTAAGAAGTTTGTGATGACTGAACTCTGAACTTTTCCAGGGACAGGTGGGAGCAGGTCCAAGAAGAAGTTGTGAGTAATGAGGACAAATACAGACACACTGCTGCTACTGTTGTTAACTGTACTTTTGACAGAAAATGTGGACAAGTTGGTCTTTTTGGACAAAAACATAAAACTTGATTATTTAGATTGTAAACAGTTTGTTGCTGCTTATTGTTCTGATTCTGACTGTTATTGTATTTATTAAGATTTTTATTATTGTTAGTATAGTTTATTGTAAAAAAAGTGCCGTTAATTTAAAATATCATCCAAATGGGTCACTTTTATTTATTTTTAGACAAACGTATTGTTTACTTTGTATATTTTCAAAATAAACATTTTGTAAGTCTTTATTTTGTCTTTTTTTGGACCAAAAATTAACCGAACTGAGCGCTCCTTGAAATTGAACCGAACCGTGATTTTAGTGTATCATTACACCCCTAATAATTAATACAGTAGTCCCTCATTTATCACGGGGGATCCGTACCCTGAAGACCCACAATAAGTGAAAAACCACAAAGTAGGAATATATATATATATATATATATATATATATATATACACACACACACACACACACATACACACACACACATATATATAAAATAAAGTTTAGATTTGTTCAAGCTAATACGAACTGAATATCATCTGATGTGATTTGGACTTGGTTGTACTCGGAGCTAACTCTATGCTCCACAATCACTTTTATTGTGAAAAGGCACTACAGAAATAAACTGAATGGAGTTGTTGATTGGGAACCTACTGGCACCATCTAATGAGTCTTACCATCATCTGCTAAATGCTGCAGCCAGTCTTGAGAGGCCTCCGTCTGCTCCTCCAGCCTGTAGCGCTCTGCCCAGCGGAACAGATCTCTTAATGTGATGAAGCCATGCTTGCCCGCAAACACAGACGATCCTTTGCGTAATGACTGGAGAGACGGAGGGAGGTCATTTAAATTCTCCAGAACAGGAGTTAAAACAGATTAGACAGAATCATTGTGGTTACCTGAAGGTCTAGCATGACTTTGACCAGCTTGGTGCAGTAAGATGGAGGTAAGTTGCACCTCTGATGAAGAATGGTCTCCAGCTCGTCACTGGGCAGCTCATCAAAGTGGAGCTCCACAAAGCGGTTCCTAAAAGCTCTGGAGAGAACCTACAGGAGGAGGCAAGAATTAAAGATTATTTCAAACAGCAGCAGAGACAGAAGTTGAGCCCGTTGTGTTCAACTGAACTGATGGATCAAATATTAAAAATCAGCACGGATCAGTTGAACAAATCAGAAGTGCTACACAAGATTAAAGACGGCAACTACCATTTTGTTGCAGCAGTGCTTAAAGACGGGAATTATTTCCAGCACTACGGCACTCTGAGTGGTGGTGACTAAACGGGTATACACTGGTGGATACACTGCAAGTAAACAAGCAGTGGAGCTCAAAGTAAACAAAATAAAATAAAACCAGCGGTAAAGCCATTGTCCCACGTCGTTGAGGATTTTGAATAGTGAATGTTTGTAGTTTTCGAGATGAGTGTTTTTCTCTACTGGAACTGAACAGAGAATGAAGCCTTGTTGTTTATGGTGCAAGATATTTAAGTGGGTAGGAGTTAAACTGTGGACGTCAGATTTCCTGATGATGCTCAAGATGTATAGGTCAGTGATAGTTTTGTTTTGTTTTTTATTAGGGGATATATTTTGCTTGTCATGCCCTTGGCCACTCCAATCAGTTGAGGAAACCATATTTTAGAGCAACATAACAAGAAATCAGTTTCCTCAAATGATAGGGGTGATTGGGTTACGTATGTTTTTGACGTGGCAACCACATTTTTGAAAGGAACCTCTTTTAATACCTAGATGTAGGTAATGGAAAATACAAACTGCAAACTGGTACCTCACATACTTTTCAAGTTACCATGCTCACAACATGTACGGGCATACAAAGGGTACTTTCACCCCAACCCCTTCGCTCTGCGACGGGGGATAAAAACCGATGATGTGGAAAAAGTGCCAGAAAGAGAGCAATACATAAATACAGTGACAAGTTGCCAAAAGAGGGCAGGGCTCATTATCTTGAAAACCAGTAAGTTTGTAAATGGTTTAGAGCTGTACAAGATTTTGAACACAGTGTTTTTACGACTTTGACCTGCTACGGCTATTTAACAGCTACGACCGGTCGATGTTGTTAGCAAAAGCTGTTCACTGTCGGTAGCGCTGACTGTTTTCTGTTGGTTTCTACAGCTGCATGTTATTCAACCATTTTTCCGCAAAACAGAGCTCCAGTTGCTCTCTGTAGTTCTTGGCAACTTGCACTGGTTTAGTGAAGTTTAGTTCCTGAGTGATCGTGCTGTGTTGGCTGACTGTTAAACAACGACGGCATTTATTTAGTAGTGGGGGGGAAAAATGTAGTTCTTATCATAGCTAATAATTCTCGTAATCCTCAAAGAGCTTTTAGAATGGTTTGGTCTGAACTTTGTAGTTATAAAATTAAATACCTTTCTGCCACCATAAAGACCAGGAGGATTCTGGGTTGCGAACAGCATAAATCTGGGATGAGCCTTGATGACCTCCTGGGTCTCCGTCACAAACAGCTCCCTGTTGTCATCCAGCAGCCGATTGAGAGCTTCCAGGACATCAGTGGGGGCGAGGTTCAGCTCATCCAGAATGATCCAGTAGCCTTTCCTCATGGCATCGATCAGAACACCTACAGCATGTAAAAACTACAGATTAGATGTTAAGTGGAAACAAAATCTGAAATGGCAAATGGTGTGCTTTTCGATCTGATCAAGACACTCAAAGCTCTTTACAACACAATCTGTGTCCTCATCTACTCATTCACACAGCACTCTACTACATCTATACAAAGACTAATCAGAGCTTTATCACATTCATACACTGATGGGACACACGTTGTAGGCAGTGAGAGGTTCCGTGTCTTGCCCAGGGACACTTCAACATGTGACTGCTGGTGGAATCGAACCCCCAACTCTTGCATTGGAGGACGACTGCTCTAATCACTCAGCCACAGCTGCCCCTAACTAACATGTGATGTATACTGCCAGGAATCAATCCTTTGACTCTTGTTGGCGGATGAGTGCTCTAACTACTGAGCCACAGCTTCATCTAAAACGCTAATTTAAAATGCTAGTGAGCAATATTCAATCCTTCATGGAAATCTAGGCCCCAATTTACTTAATGTTTCCAAGCATTTCCTGAAACTTTAAAGTGAGACACCAAAGCTAATTTCTCCCTTAATAAATTTGTGTGAATGGAAGATACAAAAGCCCTTTTCACTTTTGAAGAGACATTTATTTCTTGTCGGTGTGCCTCACTTGAAAGTGTATTCATCATTTCCAGTAAGATAAATCCCCCTCTGCACAAACGCTGTTCATTAAACCTCTGAGATTCATTCAGGTTTATTTTTAGAGTGAGAGATTCGTCTGTAACTGTGTTGATTTTCCACTGAGTCTAGAGGGTTTTATTCTGCCGCAGCTCCTGCTGGCGCTCAGGCAATATGTTTCCTTGGAGCAAACATGAGTGAGATAAGGTTAGAGGTGATCTCCTCAATAGTGGCATTCTGTAGGTTTTTAAAAATTCAGGGACAGGAATGTCATCTGTGCACAGTCGGACATTTTTTAGAATCCAGCCGTGTTTTCTGGCTCCTGCCACGAATGTGTGTGAACGCCAGGCTGTCTTTTTATTCGTAAGCACTTAAAATGAAATGTTTGTTGTGTTTTATTTACCCAGGCAACTGTGCTTTAAATCAGAATTAATTGGTGCTTCGTTATTTTCATACGCTGTTTTAAAGCTACAGAGCAATGTGATGGTTGTACCAAAATAAACACAAACACAAAGGACAGGGAACCAAAGTGAGCCGCTAGCCTGAGCCAACTTCTCAGTTGCAAAGGATCGTCTTTAAGCATTGTGAAAAGCTGCTGATAAACAAAAGCTCAACCTTCTGAAACATGCCAAATCTGTTCTTTGTTTACGGGATTCTTCTGGAGGATTTGTCTGCACGATACTTTGTTTGTTTCGCTGTTTCATTTCCCCAGCACACCAAACCCAAAACACTTCAACATGACTGAGACACAGCAGGTGTCCAATGAAGATACACCATCTGTAAATAATGGTTTTCTCATCTTATTGTTAAATTCACTGCATGCAGATGACTCCAAAAGAACCCAAGACTGCACCTCGATCCAAGGATAAGCTTCCAGAAAACAAACCTTTGTATTTATTACAACCTCCACTTTCTCTGTGTATACCAAAGGTACGATAATATACCACTATAAATGCCACAAATGTCAAAGACACAGGTGGTATCAAATAAACTGTAATATGTTGCATTGCACTACCTCTTAATTGACCTTTTGTTCTCCAGCCCCCTTATCTTCTCTGGTATTTCTCAATTCAAAGAAATGAAGTCATAATATTGAAGCTTGCAAACTCTAACCTAAAGGCCATTCTTATTCATTAGATGGTGGTGTTGTAGGCTGTCTCTGCCACTGAGGGGCCCTTCCATGGTTGCAGCCGACATCTGTTGGTATAATGTAGCGTTCAGGGCCTCGGCTGGCAACGGGAACTGATTTATAAGGTTCTCTGTTTAAGTGGCTGTCTTAAGGTAATTATAAACTGGTGGGGGGTGTTACCACTAATTGCACCTTCCTTGATCTGTAATGAAGGCCAAACAGCATGAACGAGCCCGTCCTGCATGTCTCAGGCAGTGGAGGAGCGAGGGCAGCTGAGCTTGACCAGTTAGTGTTGGTTTAGCTCTGGGCTGCAGCACTTCACCTGCTGTTCTGCCTCGTCTTCAGCCAATTTCTCTTGAGTAATTAACTGTGATGCCACATATGGCGCAGTGGTGGGGAATGCGATCGCTGGTGGATACAGAGGAGTCGGAGAGAGGAATGGGGATGCGGGAACCCTGCGGTGGTCAAAGCTTCGAACGCTGTGCGCCGAACATAAATGGGACGACTGGAAAATTCTTTTGACATGCACAATTAAAAACAAATGTTGTTTCCACATGACACAAATGAGACTAATTAATCACTGAACAAATGAATTATTAGGAAGATTAGAATATGAGGTAGATTAAGTACACCAATGAGGCTTGAATTATTAACAGTATTCGTATCGGTTGATTAGGATGTTATATGGAGAAAGCCCATTCTGGGAACAGATGACAGAGGAAGACTTTTACATGCATGATGCATGGGGAGAAGCTCAAGCAGCAAATGAATAAAAATGTTTCCAAAACCCAAAGCTGACATGTTTTCTTTAACTTTTCACGGATCAAATAATTTTAAATTCGATGTACACTAAGTTTGCTCTCACGCAGCTCTTTGTTACAGTACTTCTTGCATCTACAGCTGTTTAGCTGTTTGTCACGTTAAGCCACTGCAGCAGATGTTTTGAAAACTTTTTTGTCAATTTCCATAGGTTTCTGTTTGAAGCAATGGTGACGATTTAAAAACAAGAAATTATATTTTGTTTTTACAAATATACCAGGGGCAGCAGGATACCATCGTCCTCTGGAGGTGTTTTGGGCATGTTCTTCTGGAACAAGACCAAATCAAGGCCTCACTGGAGGGATTGTATTTTCCTCTCAGGCCTGGGGTCACACTGGAACCCCCAGGATGACTTATTACTTTTGAGACTTGACCATAGGCAATGGTGGGTGGAAAAGTGGATGGATGGGTGGGTGAATGGATAGATTGGTGGATGAGTGCATGTACATGTGGGTGGGTGGGCGGATGTGTATGGATGGATGAGTTTATGCATGGATTGGTGGATGGATGGATGAGTGTATGTATGGGTGGATGGGTGAAAGGATGAGTGTATGCTTGGATGGGTGGATGCATGGATGGTGGGTGGATGCATGGGTGGATGCATGGATGATAGATGGGTGGGTGGATGGGGAATGGATGAGTGTATGAGTGTATGTTGAGTTGATGGGTGGGTGGATTCATGGATGGGTGGGTGGATGGATGGATGGATGAATGGATGGGTGCGTGAATGGATAGAGTGGCAGATGAGTGTATGTACAGGTAGTCCTCAGGTTACGACAGTCTCGAGTTACGACATTTTGTGTTTACGACGCACCTCCCATAAAAATAAAAAAAAATTATATATATATATATATATATATATATTTTTTTTTTTTTTTTTTGAATTTTTATTTTGAAAAGCCAAGTTACGTCGTTTCCGGTTTCCAGTTTTACGTTGTAAACATAACGACAGAGAAATACTGCACTGCACTCTCTAAAAAAGCTAAGTCTGGTCATCGGGACATTCAAAAATCAAAACTAAACTTGTTGGACCAAGCTGGACCATCAGAAACAGGCAGCAGCTGTGGAAAAGTAGCTGTTTTATGGACGGCGGTTTTATGACGTAAACGCAGTGCTGAATACAGAGGAGGGACGGAGGAAAACTGCTTCACCAGCATCCCAGTAGGAAGTTAACTCTTTTTTCCCTTCACTATGGCTCCCAAATGTATGTGTTTTTTGATAATCATGTAGGGTACTGTCTTAGGATAGGCTAATAACTTGGTAATACAGTACTGTACATGTATACATGGTGCAGTTTGTACATATGTTCCGACTTACGTCAAATTTGGTTTACGCCGCTGCCGTGAGAACGGAACTGCTTTGTAAACCGAGGACTACCTGTACTTATTTAAACACATTAAGTATGCTTTTTATGTTTTACGTTCTTGTTTTTAGTATTTTACCATGTTTTTTACGGCACCTTGGTTTATTGTTTTATAACACTACTTTTAATTGCATTTTACTGTAGTTTATTGTTGTCTGTACTTTATATGTTGTCTGTCTAAAACAGATCTCTTTTGTAAACAAGTCCTCTTGACTTAGTGAGACTAACCTGGATAAATAAAAGGTGAATGAATGAATACGTCCCAGCTCGCTGTGGACACAACATAAATCAAAGAACCCAAAAGTTTATTTAAATAAAAGTGACAATTTATTTTTACTGTTAGCATACAAAATAATAAACAAAACCCAGCATTAAATTATGGTCTTCACACAATTCAATTCAGTTTATTTATACAGCACCAAATCACAACAAAGTTGTCTCAGGGCACTTTAACAGGGAGAGCTGGCCCTCCATCCCACACATCAGACCAGCCCACAGGGAAATCTCCAGACCTCCCGCATCCACTCCAGGCCTGACTTTAATTCTCTTGACAAATTCCTTCATTTCTCACAATTTCAGTCATGGCATCAGTGGATAAGGAGGAAGAAGTCACTTGCATCTTGGCAATAAAACAAGAAAAGGCCATTAAACCAGATCAGGGATGAAGAAGGTGAATTTAATACATTGTTGTCGCATACGAAAAAGCAAAAAACGCTGCAACCTCTCGCAGAGCAAGGGAGGATAAAAAAAGACAGTCATGTTCTGAGACCTTCAACTGTTACACACCACCATTTACTGTACATTACACATTTCAGAACATATGGCAAAAGTAAACAGAGTGGTTATAAAAATCAGTTTTTAAAGGATTATTTCATTTATGATGGGGGAAAGAAGCTCCCAAACAAGCGTGTTTTGGTCAGACAGTTTGATTATTGAAGGCAGTTTGCATTCTTTTCATTTTTTTCATTTGGCCCAGGCCCTGGATGAAGTTCTGAGTGGTCTCTGTGTTTCCTTGTTGAAGATGAGATTCTGAGTGGTCTCTGTGTTTTCTTGCAGTGCCATGTCTGAAGATCTTGCTCTGTAAAGGCCTGGGGATGGGCATCATCCTAGGATCAATCATGGGTGACTATCTGACTGCATGAACATGTCTGACCTGAATGCACTTTTTATTAGGCCCGAGCAGCGAAGCGCTGCGAAGGCCTATTGTAATCGTAGTGTTTATTTTGATTTTTGATTTATTTATTAGGCCCGAGCAGCGAAGCGCTGCAAGGGACTATTGTAATCGTAGTGTTTATTTATTTATTTATTTATTTATTTATTTATTTTTTTTTTTTTATTCTTCCGTCAAATGAAATGGCCTTTTGGGGGCTTTATCATATCCAAAAACTCACCAAA
>JARVGQ010065394.1:0-12155 GCA_031762355.1 Hypsolebias martinsi | reverse complement strand
CCAACAAAAAAAAAAAAAAACAATTAAAAAAAAAAAAAAAAAAAAAAAAAACTATATAAAATACAAAGAACATAAACAAAGCTGAACTTTCCAAAGCTGGGAAAGTGGAGGACACAATCTTGTGAAGTGGGTTGCTCCTTGTTTTTTTTTTTTTCCAGACATAGAAAAACCTTGATGCGGAGAGAGAAAAAAGAAGTTGTAAACAACAACAAAGAGACAAGAAAAGCAAACCTTCCATCCCGAGATACCATGATGTCACTTTTCAACCCCAACCGAGGAAACAGAATCAAATCTTCCTTTTGTTCGGAGAACCAAAAAGAGGCAGCGTGATGTTTGTGCACACGTTTCCTCTTTGCCTAAAGACGCTCTGGGTTGTTTTTGCTGCCCTGTGCTCTGCCTTTGAGCCGGTCCATCTCCACCAGGTTGGACTGTCCGACGCTCAGAGTGGACGCGTGCCCGCCCGGGCGTGGTGCGTTCACAGGACTCGAACACGATTCAGCAGAAAACTTCTCTTTTCTCTTTCTCTTCCTGCGCTCCTTCTTGCTCTTCTTACTGCCATTGTTTCCCCATCCTCTACTGCCCTGCCTTGTGAACGAGGCACAGGGGAAGTTCATTTTGCACTTTTTGACATTGTAATAACAATAATGATGATCGTTTTGATGATGATTATACATATGGTGAAAATCAAGGGAGGAGAATCTGAAAGGGCTGGCAGTGGTTTGGGAGGAGGTGACGTCTGCTCTGTGATTTCAGGGCTTCGGAGACAAAAGAGAAGACATACGAGGGTGTAGGGCTCTCATCCTCCTCTTCTTGGTCTTTATTAATCGCTGAATGTGTGTGTATGAGTGTGTATGGAAAGACTCCTGGCGGCAGACGGCTAACGTGGGAAATGTCAGGCTAGGATGGAGATACAGGACACGTCTGCTTGTCACGCTGAGGCTGATTAAACAATGTGTTGATTAACAAGACGCCTGTCAGAGCTTTGAGCAACCGTCTGCGTATTGTGCCTCTGTATGAGTCCAGCTGTGTAAAAATACACACACGCTTGTTTTCTGTTGCTGTGCGTCACAGAAACTAAGAATGACTTTGTCTCAGGTAGGACGGGTGTGATGTTAGACACTGCCTGCTCTGCCACTGTGAGCTGTCGTAGAAGTGGATTAGATACCATCTCGTCACTTTCGTGAGCTGTAAAGCACCACAGGCTTTACTGTACTGTAGTGGCAGCAGCTCTTGACTTACCGTGCACACTCAGCTCAGCTTGACACTTGTAGAAAGAAACCAGTTTTAGTAGAGCTGGATGAAACGTGTCACACAGACTTCTGCTCTTTCTTTTACTTTACCAGCTGTAACTCTGGCATTTCTCCTCTAACAAGGTCCCATGAAGCAGAGTTCTGTATGAGCTCTCTCAAGTGTTTGCTTTTCTTTTATCTCTAAATGACAAACCCCTGTAGTGTTAAAGGAGCTTCTGCTAACTTAGATTTGTTTTATTCTTGCACAGCATGGGTATATATATCCAACTGTGCAGCTGCAGCCTGGTCAGCGTCTTGTCCCTGAGTGTCGAGAGCTGTTCTGGGCAGCTCGCCGTGTGCTCACAAAGTTCTGGGTGGAGAGTTTTACGTGAGCCTCGGTGCTGACTGCTGTGAAGCGCTGATCCAGTCCAGCACCCTTCAGAACGATTGGACAGCCGTGGAACAGGGCTCACTGTTTTGACAGCCGCTGCCTGCAGTGTCACAGCGCATTACACTCCCATTAGGTGGTCAGAAAGGAGCAATATCTGTTTCCTTGAACCTGGTTGGGGGTAGGGTGTCACTATTTGCAGAATTAACTCTGAGTACAAATAAAACATGGAGTCCTATCATTAGTGACTACATGCACAAGGTTAAAGGTTCTTCAGTTCATTAGCTATACTGGCTTTATCGCAGAGAGAGTTGCAGCTATTCCCAGGATCTCAAAGATGCCGTATTTTCTGCCGTACACGTTGCACTGCCCTACAAGTCACATCAGTCCAAATATGTCTAATAAAGTGGGAAAATCCATAAATATGTTGCTTCGCCATGTACGTTGCATCTATTATGCATCACCGCTGACGCGTTGCGACAACCCAGAAATGTGGACCGGTGTTGTACCAAAAATTGACTGGCTGCCAAATGGCGGCTGCGGGAGCGTGCACGCGAGGACTTGAACAAACATTTAACAAGATTAACACTTAAAAACAATTATTTGTTTGCTCGAAATTATATTGATGGTGTGTCTCAGTCTAACTTTTGTTTAAAAAATGCAATTTGATGGTCAAATCAGCTGCATTTTCAAAACCCGATTTGCAGAAGCAGGCACGTGCAGAGAAACAAGCTGCTGTTCATTTCTTTGAAATTTAACAAGATAACCACCTAAAAACATTTCATTGTTTGCTCGACTATAATAAACATGTGTCTCAGTCTAACGTTTGCTTAATAAAAGGACTTTAACAGTCAAATCAGCTGCATTTCAAAAGTATTCACTGCCTCAGTGCTCCTGGAGTGCACAGATGGAGAGGAAAAAAGGAAGGAGAAACGCTGCACGTTTCTGCAATATCTAACAAGATAAGCACCTAAAGCAATTATTTGTTTGCCTTGAAATTATAGTAAAGGTGTGTCTCAGTTGAACTTTTACTTAATAAATGCACTTTAATGGTCAAATTAGCTGCATTTTGCTGGGGCTGTGCAGTGAAATGAAGCTGATTTGACGGCTGCTCCAAGCAGCAAACAGAATGAAGGTGGCAGGCTATGGCAAGCCGATTGTGTCATTAATATCTGGTGAAGATTCTCAGTCATCCAGGTCATGGTAAATTCAAAAACGTTTAAGACAAAACAATAAAGTATAAAGTAAATCATAGTAAATAAAGTCCAGTTGTTTTTGTCTTGAACTTTTTGGCTTTATCATTATAGCCACTTTTACCTATTACACGACACAACAGCATGCCATACTACTCGAGTTCCATCTAGTGGCTGAAAATGGTAATGTTCATTTTTTTTCAGTCAGAATGAATGAAAACGGTCATATTGCAGCCAAAAAATGGTTTATAAAATGGGGAAAAAAATCCATAAATATGCCACTTCAGCCTATAAGTCGCAGGGCATGCAAATCATGCACACACACACACACACACACACACACACAAAAAACATGATTTATAGGCCAGAAAATATGGTAGATAACTACACACTCTGACACAGTCCATTTGCAAACATTTATTTAGCTATATTCTATAAGCTAACCCGGAAACTTTACACAGAAAGGCCTGCAGGGGAACAGCAGAACTGTCTTTCTGTAAACTGTTGGTGAAAACTGCAGCACCGTCTCACTTGACACAAAACCAGGTCTGATCACCGCAGAAAACATTGTGTACTGTTGAGGTGCTAACACGCTTGCCTTCAACAAAACCCCACATTTCTCAAGGAGAAATAATTTTTTTCATCCGAGGTTTATAAAGCTGAGTCGTCAGTGACTATAAAATAATTTTTAACATCAGGAGGCAGCACGCAATGCCGCTGGTCCTGGAAGGTTGAAGGCTAAGACGTTGGGCTTTTAAAACTCTCGGCACCGAGTGCTGTTGAATACAGATCACCTCTTGAATGAAAATCCCATGAATAACATTTTTCTTGCACTGTTTGGACAAAAGGGTAGTAGCATGTATTTGTGCATTGCTTCTAGCAGTTTGGGCTTTAAAGAACTGGGGGAAAAAAATCAATCCTTTAACCTGGATTTGTTCAAAAAGTCTATAAAATCATCATTACTGGTAATTCTGCAACAAAAAAAAAAGGCTCTTTTGTGTTTGTAGTAAAGCCTGTACTCACACGATGCATTTGCTTTAGAAAATGTGCCGCACCACAATAAAATATAAATCACCAGGAGACTTGCGCTCCATAAAATACACCCGAGTCTCAGACATTAAGGTTTCATTCGTTGCACTCAAACAGCCGCAACATTAAAACGGATGGTAAGCTCCGAGCCAAATGATAAAAACGAGAACGCTGTTTCCAAATCCCAGATTTATTGCTCTGCCACCTGTCTTTAGATATACTCTGTTTTCTTGGTTCCAACATGCTCAGACGTGACCTTCAACAAACCAGAGCTTTTGAATGTACAGGAGAGCGCCGCAGATGCTCCCAGTCAAGACTGTTTTCAGATCAGCTCCACTTGAGGTGTTTGGCCTCAAGTCGCTGTCGCTCATCGTTACGGTCCTTCCCCGTTAGTTGATGAGCTGCTGCAGGTGTGTGGAAACTGCTAAAAGCTTCAATCAAGATGGAAAACATTACTGACTGCAAGTTTGCACCAGAGTCGAGGAACAAAAAGCTTTAACATCAGTCTACTGCAAAATATTTTATCTATTTTATAAGATCTAACTGTATTCATTCATTCAACCTTTATTAATACAAGTTAATCCCATTGAAGTGATGACAACAGCGGACAACAAAGACAACAATATACAATCATAAATGAAGTGTACTTCATAAAGTATACTTCATTTGTGATCGGGCTAGCTAAAAGACTTGACAACTCTTGTCCACGTATCAGTCTAACACTTCATCTAGACTGAAACATCTCATCAGCTTCTGGTTGACAACTGATGCAAACAATCATAAGACCATCCCAAAGATGAATAGTGGCTTTGACAAGAGATGTTCCCCTTAGACTTTTTGATGAACATCAACTTTGCTTGTTCTCTAATTTTTTTTTTAATATTCTGGCAATTTTGTTCACTGAAAATTAAGATTCATCCCTTAAAGCAGTAGCACCTACACTCTTGAGAAACAAAGCTTATTTTTCACCAAACTGACGAGCAAACGGCTAATCCAAGTGGAGCCAAGAGCTAAGTGGATCGCTGCTGTCTTAAAACTATGCCTATCAAAAAAATAAATCAGAGCAGTTCACACCAACACTAGCTTGTAAACCTTTGCATCGCTGTCAGATTATGCATTAAACAGTTATTTCAAAGTATTTATTTGGTCATATGCTATCAGCAGAAGCTAGCTGTGTCCTTTGGGTGCAGCCTGCTGCAGAAATATTCCGACATTTATGCTTGAAGAACTTTGAAATGAAAAACTGACAGAAGTGTAAAGATTCCTGCAAAATGTTTAGATTTGAGTTGCAGCAACCCACAACAGAGCTGTGATTTCTAACCCAAACCCGGAGCCTGGCCCGGCCCGGCCCAGCTTGACCCGACTCAGATTAGTCTTAAAGTGCGGGACGGGCCGGCGTTGGGGTTTGGATTGTGTCAGTGGACGCACATGGTTGATGATTCAATTAAATGGCAACATAGCTTGCCATCCCATCACCAGCCGAATGCGGCCATTTGACCGTGCGCTGACCGGCCTTGAAAGAGGTTAAAAAAAGTTGAGTTAAGCTTCAGATGGGACTACTGCCAGGCAGCGATCCATCAACGCGCTATCGACGAGCCAAACTGATGAGATCCTAAAATATCGGACATGTCAGAGCAGGGTCCATGTCTGAATAATGCAGAATGCAGGCAGAAGCAGAGATTTAATGCACTTTGACAGCCAGGAATGGACAAACACCCTCTCAGCCCCGATCTTCTGCCCCCTCAGCAGCGTTCGTTCCCCTGACCGTTAATAACTTTATAAGCAGTCAAAGTTGTATTTTCTGGTTCGGACCTGTAATTACTGTTAATTTATTGGGTCAAATGGGATTGGGAAATGATGGCTACGGGCTGGGGCCGGGTCAGATTTTTTGAGGCCCAAATACAATTCTAATTCACACTGGTCTTGGCCCAACTCTAGCCATTAGCTCGTCCATCTGGTCATAAATGAACACTATTTCATCAAATAAAGTTTGTTCAAAGACTTGTCTGCAGCGGGTAAGATGTTAAATGTTTACAGCCTTTCCACAGACCTTTATTTAGAATGAACTGAACTATTCCTTTAAGTTATATCACCGTCCAACTTTTCTTTGTCATGGATGTGCAGGCACGTATTCATCACTGTCACCAGCAGCCTTCATGTTCCTGTTTACTTTGTAAACAACTTGCAGCTCCGCTGGCTGGAGGGGTCCTGCCTGCTCGCCAAACGGATCAGTGAGACATTCTTGAGAGCCTGATGATATTGTTTGTCCTTGTCAGACTTCCTCCATTTATTATTTGCTCATGCAAGTTCTGCTAGATGGATGTGGCGTTCTGAAGTTAAGCATCAGTGACGTGACGTGTTAGAGAGGTGCCTGCCTCTCTGGAGGTCTTTGGAATATTGAATTTGTTTAGTTTTACCTGAGAACTTTGTGCGTGTCGATTAAAATCAGATTGTGTTTGTTGTGTCATAGATACTGGAAAGTGTTGCAATGGTCGGAGAAAAGCCCACCTGGCTCACCTTTGGCATTTTGTTGTGTGTGAGTGTGTGTGTGTGTGTGTGTGTGTGTGTTGCCCTGCACAGACAGACCTCACCCCCTCTCCCTTTAACTCACCCTTTCAATTGTTTTAAGCATCTGGTGAAAACCGATGTGACTCCTCCCAATCAGGGTTTTAAGTAAATGTATGAATATTAACTACATGACTATTGAAAACAATAACGAGTAATAATTTGTATATTTTTTTTCTTTGTGTTCACATTCAACTGTTGGCTAGCGTGTGTGTACAGTGTGTGTGTGTGTGCTTGGTGTTCTCGTGTTTCCATTTCTTTACAAACATTGTGAAGAAGAACACTTCCCTTTTTAAAAAGACTTTGTAAATATTGTTGGTGGAAGGAAAAAAAACGTATTTGTCGTACGCCATTTTTTTTTTTCGTTTGTCACTTGAAACAATGAAGAAAAAACGACAATGTTCATGAATACCTGTGGTGATGTTGACGATGACGAAGCAGATTTGACGCGCCCTTCTTGAACAGGGGCTTCTGATGTCCGCTGTATTTTTGTTGGTGTCGTGCAGTCAGGGCAAGGCACACAAAAGGGAAGGAGTTAAACTCGCCACACCCCCACGTTCCCTTGAGCAACACTGCCACCCTTCCCAACCAGGTAATTCACTTTGACACAAATTGTAGCGTGTTGTCTGTGCCATAAAGCATCGTTGTGTTCTTGTGAGCGCTCTGTGACTGCAACGGGTGAGAGAGCCACACACCTCCCTGTGGAGTCTCCCTACCTCACACGCTTGGCATCACTTCCCGTCAGCTTACAGGCTCGGGGATTTACTGTAATGCCATTGTGTTAGACGGGATTGGCCCTGCACTGACACTGATGATGCCTTCCTCATTGCATCTGGAGTCCTTCTTGCTGTGCTAGGGGCCATTCATGGGGTGGGCTTGTATGGAGGAGGGAGTGGGTATAGCTAAAAGGATGACACCCATCACATCTGACCCTGTAAAGACAATTTCCATGCTTGTGACTCAGCTGAAGCTTCCATGAACTGACCCAAATATAGACGTTTATTTCACTAACTGGGATATTTGTAAGAGATCTCAAACTCCAACGATGAAAGTTCAGGATTAGCATGAAATGCTAACTCTTGAGATGCACCTACAATAATTATGAGTTGATTCTAATACCTGATTTTTGTAAAACTCTTCTACTGATGCCAAGCCTGGCCTATTTTGATTTTTCTCCAAGAAGTGGACTAAACAAAATACAATGCATTTTTTAAAATTTCTGCTTAGATTATATTTAACTAAAATGTTGACAGTAAAACAGATGACAGAGCTTTCCCTCACTGTAACTATAAACCTAAGTTAAATTTATTCAGTTTAATGAACAGTGGGATTTATTTTAATTGTATTTAACAGAAGAAACAGTGTATTTAATCCATAAGGTAGATCATAACCACTTTATAGTTAATCATTCCTGCATACCTCAAAACATTAAAACGCACTATATCACTGGAATTTTGTATTTTTTACTACAAGATCTCAGTTCCAAATAAACTAGCTGTGTTTAATAAAATGAATGTGATTAAATGTTAAATATGTTCAAAGTCGTGGGGAGTTGTTTCAGTCGGGGAGTGCTGTGTGCATGTTTGAATTTGTATGACTGAACATGCACACATAGAATATCATCACCGAAACACACTGGTTGTCTTATTAATAAAAATAATTAAAAGGTGCAGCATGCTGATGAGTTTATATAGTCAATATCTATAAAATGTGCAATGTTGGCCTGATGCTGCTTTTCCCACTTCTTTGTGGGTTTTACACAGGGCTGGTTTATACAACAAAATTACAAAACCCATGAAAATCAAAACATTATTTGAGTTTTAACACAAGCAGCTCTAATTAAATCAGTTTTTATGCATTAAATCTTCATGCATTTGGATTTGCATGCAGCAGCACCTTGTGCGCCCATACTTCCCACAGCCTTGGACAGCTTTAAATACGTCATTCGTTCTTTATAGTGTCACTGTCCACTGCCATTTAACAGCCTTCCTGCTATGAGCAATACTTTTATAAATGTTAGGAGCAGAGATGACACCCAGCTCCATGGGAAAACAGGATTATCCTATTTTAGTAAATTAAAAAAAAAAGATCACATAACTGATTACACAGTCTTAAACGCATAAGAAAAATATTTTATTTGAGTTTATTGTAATTAGCAGGATTAGCATAGATAACTATCAGCAGTCAAATTGTCAATCCAGCCTACCTTCACTCAAAATATTCCCAATCCTCCGTGCTGCATGGCAGATGAACTTTTCCATCATCTGTTCTTCATGTCCACTGGAGTTGTTTTGCACCCAGAGTAAACTGGGTGCATCTTTCTAAGAGGCAGCTTGTACTGTCCTGAAAACCCTCAGCCTGTTTGAAAAGAAAATAGACTCTTGTATAAAATGCCATTTCCTTTTAGTAAACTAGACCCTTTACCAGTGTTACCAGTTGCTGACTTTAAGTCTTGACTCAGTAAAGATTTTTCCACCAAAGATGTTCTCTTTACAGTCAGTTGGAAACTAGCTCTGGTATATTCACCAAAAGAAATTCATGTATCTGATTTATAGATTGATCGGTCACAAGTCGATTGGGGCATAAACTACCAAATTATTGACCCAATCCAGAATACCATCATTAATATTAATTATTTTTCCCTCATGTTCAAAATGTTGCTCATTCTCTATGTTTGTTTTACAAAAGATGCACAGGGCTGGTCCAGTTGTTTTCACTGCGGGTCTCCTAACGCTCACCTCCATCCTTTCCATACACCACCTTCTGTGTCAGGCCAGGCGTGCAGGCAGTGCAGGGTTGGAGTTTATCAGATTCAGATTTCTTTTAGGACCTTGTCTCTGCCACTGATGCGACTCGGTTCTGATGGGCCAGTCACTGTCTCCTGGAAGGACAGTGGATCCAGCCCTCCTTTCATCTGCAATACCATCCCTCCCTCGGGGGGAGTCCAAATATCCACAGACGCACCAAAAATAAATATTGTGGCTTCTTCCCCCTAACCCAGAACCATTATGTGATGCAGACAGAGCAGCCTATTATAATTTTTATCAGGGAGGTATCAAGCAATACACTGAGCTGGTCTAATGCCATATTCTGAAATGTTTCAAAACAGAGTGTTTTTTTTTTTTTTTATTTAATTTAGGATGTCAGGAGTAGCGCTCCTGTTGTTTTTCCCCACCTTTGCCACCTTGCCATGGCCCACCTCCTCAACAAAGAGTGCTCTATCTCCAAACACACAATTGTGACGTGTACAATCTGATTTCATGTACTTATTTATGTATTTTTGCCAACTTTGTATAGTGTATATCTTATATAAACATACGAACCATGACAGTACTGTATAGATTTTAGCTGCCTGGTAAGGTTAATAGTATATACTTGGTAGACTAAAAGAAAAAGCGTAGAGCTGTTCAAAAGCCAGTTACTGAGACAAATGCTTTCTGTAAAAAAACAGTGCCACTGGCTCTTTTTATATTCTGTTTTGTTTCTGGTTTACTTTTTTAGTACAGCCAGTGGATCCAAAGTGTGTTTCCTTTTGTTCATTTGTTACGATTAGCTGCTGTTTATCTTTCTTCCTTTCAGTAAAAAGACACAGCGAGGTTCTGGCAGCCAGGAGAGTGCAGTGGAACGCAGACCTGAACCCTGTGCAGTAGTGTTTGTGTTTGTTTTCTAGGTGTATGTTCGTCCATCGTAATGCTAGTGCTCTTTGTGCAGTGCCTCCCTCTTTCCTCTTATGAAGATTGACATGTGACGCAGTGTGTGTGTGTGTGTGAGCGTGTGTTAAAGTGATTGTGTTTGCTGAAGTCCGTTGATGCCCTCCTCCTCTTTGTATGTGACCTGGTGTCCACTCTGTTTCTTCATTACACCGCTTAGTTTTAATCCTCCGCTAAGTATAGATTTCCACTTCCTCTGCTCGATTGTTCATTTACTCCTCCATTCAGATGGTAATGCATACACCACCAGAGTCTAATTTACCACTAAGCCATTCTCCCTCATCTATCTTGGCTTTTTTTTTGTCCATTAGCATCTCTCATCCATCACCCTCCACATTGCCGAAGAGCACCTAGTTTTTGCTACAGAGCTCTGTGGACCAGAGAATGATTTAGCACACACACACAGAGAAATGAGAGTCTATCCATGCTGCTCATCGCAGGTCGCAGGAGGAGGGAATCTTTCAGCTCAGCATGCAGAATCTCAAAACAGCCATATTCAAAAGTCAAGAACAGACGTGAGATTGTATTCTGTGTCGCGGTGGCTTTGCTGCTGCCCGTTTGTAGCAAGATGGTAAAGAGCCTTAAAGATTGGACCAATCACAAAAAAAAAGACGTGGGATATGTGCATTTGTAGTGGACTATTACTACCTTCCCTTTCTTGCACCATCTTTATTGCTCAGTATGCCAATGTGTTGCTTGGTTGCTCTGTACATATCTGTGTAGTACTTCTGTTGATGTCCCTGTAACGGTGTAGTAACAGGTTCTTACTGGGCGGCCTGAGCAGACGTCCTTCCCCCTCCTGTCCTCGTCCCATTTCCTCAGAAACTTCAAAACATTCCATCTGAACCTCTTGTGAACACTGAAGGCGATTGGATTTCACTTGGAGTCAAAGCGCAGAAGGACGGGACCGCAGACGTGTCCGCGGGAGCCATGATAATAACCAGGACGTCTTGGTCGCGTCCTTCTGAGACCTGCAGACCTTCAACGGGCCACAAAGACCTTCACACACGACACGAGGCTCTGCTCCTCTGGACCCACAGCCACCCTGACCTCAGCAGTGGGGCTTCACCTGGTCTGAAGCGCTGCTGAGAGGGGAGAGGAGGGTGAGGTAGGGGAGGAGGTGGGAGAGCCCCCCAGGCGGCAGCAGAGAAGAGTGTCCCGGTGGTCTCACTTTGGACCAGGAGGGAAGGACAGAGGGCGTCTCAGGGTCGAGCCCAGTAGCACTTTGGTTTTGCGTTCCATGTTTTTTGAAGCCTCTCCTGTTTTTTGGCCGAGCGGACTGTGATCCTGTTGGTTCCTTTTGGTTTCTTTTTGCTCTCCACTCATCAGTGGTACAAAGTCTGTTGGGTGGACAGAGCCTTGGAGCTGAGCTCTGATGTTTCCATATTAAAGAATCATTTTTGCTACAACCACGTTCAGAGACTCGGTGGTCTGTTTTCTTGTCTTTAATGTTTTAAGGTTGTTTGAACATTGTTTAACAAGTTATTTAACTACTGTATCAGTATTTATCCTGCCTAAAGCAGCTGATTGATGGTTTCATCGTCAACGTTTTTGACAGTCATTGAAGTTAATTTCCTAAATTACAATACTTTGCACATTGCAACATCTGTGATTTGCAAATACATTTTATATTAAAGGTTCATTAACTTGTTGCTGTCATGAAGTTGTGGTGGAAAGGACCAAAATGCAGAAGAGCAGGAGGCACATCCTGAACCCAAGCTTGAAGTTTTATAGAACTCATGACTCAGGAACGCATGGTGATGTAATACAGCTTGACAAAACATGAGCAGAAACTAACAAGGGATTGTGACAACGGGCTGATGAGAAGCAAACATCATTTAAAGCCATAGTTTTCCTTGAAGGAATGCATATCACCCGCCACGTTTAGGTCAGCGTTTGAAACTAGGATTCTATGATGACAATTTTTTCCATTTAGCCTTTATTTATCCAGGTAGTCTCATTGGGCCACGAGAACTCATTTTCAAGAGAGACCTGTTAGGGAGCAGATGGTGGGGGTTAAGGGCCTTGCTCAGGGGCCCAG
>JARVGQ010065341.1:0-12185 GCA_031762355.1 Hypsolebias martinsi | reverse complement strand
ACACCCACACACACACACACACACACACACACACACACACACACACACACACACACACACACACACACACACACATACATGGTGCGGCTGTCCATTCCCTTTTCACATACACTAGAGCTGAGTGCTCCCTGCAGAAGACCACTCATTCTGTTCATTTCACCCAAATGTTTTGTAACCACCTTTTTTTCTGGTACTTTTTTTTTTTTTTTTTGTAATGTCATTTGGACGGATTTTTATTTTGTAATTTTTATTTTCATTTTGTTGGCGTAGTTTTCCTTTTTTCCCCACGCCTTTTCAACGATTTCTTCTCGTTTTAAAATCCTAGTTTTGATTTACCAAATCCATTTTTTAAAAAGGTCCCTAACACTTCCAGCAAACAGTAAGCTGGGCTAACACGTGACCCTGTCTACGTGTATACTATCGACACGTTAATCGATAGGGGGCGCGCCAATGCAGAGAATTACTAAGATTTTTGATACCGCAACCTCACTTTAGGTAAAAGTTCAAGGTAATCGAGCTTCACGTTTTGTTATTATCGTTCTCGGCCCATTTATCTCAATATGTAACCAAGCTTCACTTAATAGATGGTATAGATCTTAGCTAAATTATTTTAACAAGTATCTAAGCTTCACTTTATAGATGGTATAGTTCTTAGCTAAATTATTTTAATACTTATCTAAGCTTCACTTTATAGATGGTATAGTTCTCAGCTAAATTATTTTATACGTAAAATGTACTTTTCCTTTTTAGTTCTTGGCTCGGTTTGACTTATCAGCGCTTTTCTCTCATTGTACTTTATATTTAATTATTCTGCACACTTCAATCTCCATGCCCAAATGCCTCAAAATAATACAATTAACCTTAGCTTCTAATCTCCTTTATTTCAGGAGAGAGTGCACACCGTGCATTTCCAGAGGCTTTATTTTGGTTGACGGTCGAATAGCGAAGTTTTTTGGGCTTTTACACCAACTTAGGTAAACTTGCTTACCTGTGATAAATTGAGGTGCCTTGTCCTCTGGACGCGAACGGCCGCTCCGCTCTCGTGGTTGAATTTCACCCCACCTCATGCGCTCAGATCATCATGTCGGGGACACCAATTGAAGGAGTTCTGAGGTATTCAGAATGATCTGAGAGGAGAACTTCACCTTGGTATAAACAATATTTAATTGAGCACAAAGTTAAAAGTATGCAGAAAGTTATGTAAGTATTTCAAAATGCATTTTGAAGGAACAATGATCAGAGCGGACCTTACGTATTCTTGTTTCATGATGATGTTCACCGAACGCTGTATGTAAGAGTTATTTATAGACTCTTTTTCAGTCCAGCCTCTGCTGAAGCGGACCGGCTTGTGATTGGATGCTATTTCCTCCCTCTGCTTTGAGTGACACCGTGGGGCAACCATTGATGAGCAGGTTTGAGTTTCCATGGCAACTCAGGCCATAGATGTGTCTGCTCTGCATTCTTTGAGCTGATAAGCTGATAAATTACGACGTTGTTTTTGACGCAACAGCCCACAATATCAGAGTTTGCTGGAGCCCTCTTTGTCTGCACTATTTTTGGCTATTATTAATGTGGTTAATTATTTACACCTAAACGATGTGAATGTCATGATTTAACTTTATGTTAATCAATGTGTTTAATCCAATGTGTTAATTAACGTGTGTTAATCAATGTATGTTAATCAGTGTGTTAATCAATGTATGTTAATCAATGTGTGTGTGTGTGTGTGAGTTGCCCCCACGTGCTCAAGACAAAGGGAAGGAGACAGCGTCTTACCTTCTTTCTGTTTTCATCAAGAATGTTAGATTGTTTCACTTATGAACGTGTAAGATTATCTTTAGCAAATGTAAGATTGCATATAAGCATAACGTATATTATTCAAAGTAATTAGTAGACACTTTAACTGATTATAGGTCTTTAAATATAGTTCACCCTTTGAAGAAAGAGGCACACAAACTTTGTATAAAATGTATCATTTCACATCATCAGTAGTGGCATTTCCAAGCTAGATATAAAATATAGAAAAGTATAAAAATATGAAATCCAACACCATACAGAACTACACGACACTGGACATGGTTTTAGCTGAAAAGGGGGGGGGGCTGCGCGATGATTGGAGAAAGATGTTGTACTTTTATCCCTAATAACACTGCCCCAGATGGGTCAGTGACCAGAGCACTGGAGGGACTTAAAAGACTGAGTAAGACCATGCATGAACACTCAGGAATTGACAACCCCCTAGAAGAATGGTTTTCAAACATGTTGGGTAAATGGAAAACATTCGTAATCTCTCTGTTAGTGTCAGTGGCTTCATTTTTAGGGATCATGGTGGTCTGTGGCTGTTGCTGTGTGCCCTGCTGTCATTCACTGGCTGTCAGATGCATCACCTCTACAATCAAGAAAGGTGGCAGTGAGCGCCTTCCTGCTTACCAAATGTACAGCCAGGAGGGATGAGATATGGAACTGTCCTTAGTGGCCAGTGCACTACTGCTGGAGGAGGCTGACTGATCCCGCCAGCTTTAAAATAGCCTGTTTTGCTAAAATGCTGCAGTGTATGCTTACTAAGAAAGGTGAGGGAAAGTTTCTTTTCCTGTATGGGTGGAGTCTGGGTCAGAAATGACCACCGTCACAGAGGCGTGAGGTGATGTTCTGTTTTCCTCCTTAAAATGAAAAGCTGCCTCAGTGGGGTTTCCAGGACATGCAGAGGTACACCTATTCAGGGCTAGACAGCCAGATGTAATGGTCTCTTTCAGAGACCAAAATGGGGAAATTGTAAAGACGCTTTTACCATTTGTGTTGTATCATTGCTGTGAGTGAGGCTTCTGTATCTGTTCTTATCTGTATTTGTTTTAAGCTATATGTGCTTGTTCTTTGTGTATGAACTGTACTGACTCTGTGAGAGGAAGAAATTGAAGTCATTAAGTACGGGACATGAACTACGAGGGGGCCACTGGTGTGTGTCTCATGCTGATGTCAAGATTACCAGTGACTGGAATGGAAGAAGAGGGAAAAAAACGACTCCATTTATAGGCTTCCAGGATGCAGACATCAGTTTGAAATAGTTTAGACAACAAAAAACTGATGTATTGTTGTGACACGTCTCTGGGTGGAGCTTTGCACTTAAATACAGAGGGAGCTGAAACTCCAGTCAGAGGCATCTTGGGTTGTTGCTGTAGCTCTGTGGTGTGGGGTAAGAGTGTCTCCTTTCAACTGAAAGCCTTAATAAATGTTGGTAATACTTTTAACGAATCTTTCTGACTGATCATTGTGTCTTTTCTCCATGTATCTCCGAATGAGAGGAAAAGGTAAATAGACTGAAAAGTCTGACCTGGTGTATTACATTCCTCGACATCGTGCACCCTCCTTTGCACAGTATAAAATTATTGCAAGTGTTACACTGAACCGACTGGTCATTTATTTTATTAAAGTTAAGCCACACTTTTGATTGCAGCCGCTCACTGTTGTGGTGTTGTAAGATTGAATTAGTGGCAAAATAAGCAGACACATGAATCATCTTTAGTTCTCCATTTACTTTCAGTTTTGTTTGCCCATTCTGCATACAGCATCTTTTAACATACAGTCCCATAGCGCCCACTGGTGTCCTTTTTAATGCAATAGCAATTCAATTCAATTCCATTTCAGTTCAACAGCACAACACAACATTTTCACTTTCCCTGAAGTAATTACTTATATGTAAAAATTTTCGTGTTGTACTTTAGCAAAACAGTAGTACATCTTTACTGGTCTTAAAGAATGCTTGTACCAATCTGAACAGCAGTGATTTACATTTTGTTTTCACTTTTTCTTACAAAATCTGTTAACCATCTTGGTGCATTTCTAAATCTCTGACTTCTTCTAAGTTCAGCAACAGATTCATCAATGTTTCCAGGAAGTGCAAAAGTATCCAGCACAGTGTCATTGTTTTGTTCTGTGCCTGTTAAGGCTTGTTTTGGGAAGTGTGCAAGTTTTGAAACATTCCACTTGCATCTGTCGTTTAGTAAATATGTGCTTTGTCCAACTTTCCTCATGACAGTTCATGGTTCTATAAATCTTGAAGATCCTTCGGGAACGTGTTCAGGTCTGCAAACATGAATAGTGCCACCCACTTTGACTGTTGATGTTTTAGCTCACATTTTCTTATTTGTGGATTCCTTCATTTTATTCTGCTTTTGTTTCATCCTCTTTTTGATTTGGGTATGTTTTGCTTTTCAGTGGTACTGGGAGTATGTTTAACTTAGTGCGCATATTTCTGTTTCTCAGTATGTAGTTCAAATGGGGTTGCTCCTATGGTTGCATGAAGAGTAGCTCGATAGTTGTGCAGGAACTCTGTTACAGCTTCTTTCCATGAGTTGTGGCTTCTTTCACATTTCGGTATGCAGTCCTTAAGTACTCTGTTAAATCGCTCCACAGCACCATTTACATTTTTACTTCAGGGTGGTATATACTGGACCTTAAGTGCTGGATCTCCTTCTCTCAGAAAGTTAGTACTGGTAAATGCGTGAGAAGTAAACTGACAACAGTTATCTCAGACAAGGTATGTCAGATTACCTTCCCTACTGAACACAGTGGCTAAAAAAATGAATGATGACATCTGTAGTGACAGTTGAGGCAAATGCAACCTCAGGCCATTTGCTGTAGTAATCTGTAAGTACAATAGCATAACAGCAATCCCATGTAACATTTTCAAATTCATTCAACCTTTATTTATACAGGCTAGCCTTGTTGAGCCACGGGGACTCATTTACAAGAGGGGCCTGTCTCACTCACACCTAGGGTCAATTTAGAATTACCAATCAGCCTCACATGCATGTTTTTGGACTGTGGGAGGAAACCGGAGCACCCGGAGAAAACCCACGCACGCACGGAGAGAACATGCAAACTCCACCCAGAAAGGCCCCTGGACCGAGATTCGAACCGGGGACCTCCTCGCTGAGAGGCAGCAGCTCTACCAGTTGTGCCACCGTGCTGCCCAATGGGCCTGTAATGTCTATTGCAACTTTTTCTCATAGTTTGCTGGGCAACTCAACTGGTGTAAGTGGAGCAGGAACAGTTATAGCTACCTTATCACTGAACTGGCAATTAACACAGGAAGCAATGACAGAATGTACAAGTTGGTCAAATTGTGGCCACCAGAGCATTTCACACAGTCTCTGCTTGGTACGGAATATGCCTTGGTGTCTCTCATGTTCATGTTCTGGGCAGGTTTCACTAGCAGAAGTAAACTCTAAAAGAGAAATGGCACACAGTGCCTCCTTAAAAACAGATGCAATCATGTCAGGTTCTAATGTTACCTCATTTGCAGCAGTTAGTGGTAGCTTGGAAAGGCAGTCAGCAGTGACAATTTGGTGTCCTGGGCAATAAGTGACATCATATGTGAAGCAGAGCAGTCGAGCTGACCATTTGGTGATTCTCAGTCCAGCACAGCCAGAACCTTTGGAGGTGAGTAATGTTGTAAGTGCTTGGTGATCTGTACGAAGGGCAAAGTGACGACCCCAGAGGCGGGTTTTCTATCTTTCTACAGCCCATACACAGGCAAGAGAAATTTACCTATACTACTTTGAAGAAATAAAGCATAAAGTGAAAGTTACTATGTTACTCCTTGGAATGTTTCTAGTGTTCAGGTATTTGCAAAATAAATTACAGAAAAACTGCTAAAACTAGCCTTTTTAGTTGTTCTTATAACAACCAATAAAATTCAGTTGCATGTCAGTTTTGGTCAAAGCTTGAAAGAGCCGCTGCAGAGGGACCAAGGAGCTGCATGTGGCTCCAGAGCCGCAAGTTGCAGACCCTCGATCAAAAGCATCATTATTAACATAAGTTGGCAACTCAAGATCATACAGAATTAATGCAGGACTATTAATTATCAGTTCTTTAAGTGCAGTAAAGCTAAATTCTGCTTCCACTGTCCACTTGAAGTTTAAGTCCATGGACTATCTGAGAATCTGAGCATGTCGTGGCTCAGTAATGGTGGCAAAATCTGGAATGAACTTACTGGATGCAAGACCAAGGAAAGATCTCAGAGAAGATGTGTCGTGCGGAGCTGGAACATGTTTCACAGCAGTTACTCTGTCCTGGTCCAGTTGAAGACCTTCTTTTGAAATTGTGTGACCCAGGTGAGTGAAGGTTGAGTGAATCTGCATTCGTGCATGTTAAGTTTGAGTCCAGCATCAGTCAAAGCTTGGAGCATTCTCTTTAAATTTTCATCATGTTGTCTTTATGTAGAGCCGTAGTAAATTATGTCATCCAGGTATGCTTGTATGACTGGCAAACCTGCGAGGATGATTGACATAATTTTTTGAAAGACAGACGGGGCAGAAGCTAAGCCAAACATAACTCTGCAGAAACGAAAAAGTCCATCATAAATGATGAACGCAGTAATATCACAACAATGCATTTGGTAGTAGGCAGATGCTAAATCGATAGTGGAAAAAACAGTAGCCCCTCATAGATTTGAGAACAATTTATCCATGTGTGGTAATGGATGGCAATCAGCAACAATAACGTTATTGGCTCCCATAAATCAACACATATGCGTGACTTTCCACCATCTCTCCTTTGTTTCACAACTATGGGAGAAACCCAAGGCGATACGTTCAGTGATGCTCTTATCATGGAGATCTTTGAACTCCTCTGAAACAGCTTGTCTCACTAAAAATGGTAGTGTCCTGTGTTTTTGTTGCACTGAAACAGCATTTGGCAGTATGTGTTCTTTGTGTATGAAGTTTTTGGCATAGCCTACTTCCTGAACTGACACTTCTGGAGCATTTTCTGGTTCATTCTTTGGCACAGCAGGTTGAAAAGTAGAGGTAGGAGGAGTAATAGTAGTAATAACATTAGGTCCTTCAAGTTTCATATGTAATTCCTGAAATAAATCTAAGCCAAGGAGAGCAGCACCTGACTCAACCACAACTAGGGTACCTACAGTAGAATGATTATCATAAGAAATAGTAGCTTTTAAGCCCCTTTTACATCGATTTTCTCTTTTGCATATGCAACAAGAGCAAATGTAGGTTCAGTTAGGGTGCATTCTGAGAAGAAGGTGCGGTAAATGTTGTCTGGTATAATGGACACAGATGAGCCTGTATCTACAATCAGGTCAACATATGTACATTGTCCATTGTCACTTGAACTGCAGAGGATCTAGTCTTGTACTGTGTTGTTCATGTAAAGAATTGTGGGCTCATTAATGACAACTTCATGTACCTCCTTTTGGGTTGAACAGCATACTTGTGAAAAATGTCCCACTTTACCATACTTGTTACAGGTCACTTTAACAGCAGGGCATGAAGGTTTGTTAGCAAGGTGGTTAGAAGATCTACAACTAAAGAAGGAATGGTTACCAGCAGTCGGTCCCCTGACTGCCCAGATATTTTTGTGTTTTCAGTTTGAGTTTAGTTTGTTTCCTGGTGTTGTTTTGTCCTCTTGTCTTCTTTGAGCCCTCCATCCTTTCAGTTCCTCCCACCTTCCGCCCGAGTCTTTTTGGGGATGCCAGGGGGCGTCCTGGGGGGGGGGGGTGTTACTGTAAGGATGGCACCATCTTGTGGGCTTTCCTTGTCTGTATTCCTAGTGTGTCTCATTAGTCTTGATTTGTTGCTCCTTCTGTTCCCAGCTGTTTGTAATCACATCCTGTCTTGTCTGTGTATATTTCTGTCTGTGAGTCTTGTCCTTTGTCGCGGAGCTGGGCTAGACGGTGGCTCGACGGGTTTTGCGCCAAGGATTGTGACAAGGGCGGTAGGACTAAAGTTGTTGGCGATCGCATAAACTGTGCGTTGACTGTAACTTCATGGCTTTCACATCAGGTGGGAACAGTGGAGGTGAAATGGAGTGGGAGATGGCGAGATCATCTAGAATGAAAAGAAATATGAGGAAGAGACAGGACAGAGCGAATAGTTGGTCGGAAGAGAGTGAATCCAGAGATGATATTGGCAAAAAGTCTAGATTGAATACGAGTCCGAGGAAACAGATACAGGAAGTGCAGATTAGCAAGGACGTTGAATGGAAGGTTATGATAGAGTTCAAACGGGAAGGGGTGCAGCTGCATCCAGTTAAACTGACGAAAGCCATTGAGAAAGAAATTGGGAGAATTAAATTGGCCAGATTCATGAATAATAGGAAACTACTTATCCACGCAGAGGACAAACAACAACAAGACAAAATTGTTAAGATGACGACACTGGTAGGAGAAACTATCACAGCGTACGTGCCTGGAACATTTGCAAAGCTGAAAGGTGTTATATCAGGAGTGCCGCTTGACATAACGATAGATGAACTCAAAAAGGAAATCAAAGGAGGGAAAATTACAGAAGCAACTAGGATCAAGACTAAAAGAGATGGAACATTGAAAGACACCATGGCAGTAATGTTACAGTTTGAAACTGTAATGCCGGAATCAGTTCGGATTGGCTACATAAATTTCAAAGTGAGGCAGTATTTTCCGAATCCTATCAGATGCTTCATTTGCCAAAGACTGGGTCATGTTGCTAACGACTGTAAAGGTAAAGTGAGATGTGCAAGATGTAGTGGACCGCATGAGTATGGTAAATGTGAGAAAGATGCGAAAGTGAAGTGCTGTAACTGTGGGGGTGAGCATAGTGCAGCTTATGGTGGCTGCGTAGTGCAGAAAGAAGCAAGGGAAGTCCAGAGGATTAAAATAATGGAGAAAATTTCTTATGCGGAAGCTCTAAAGAAGGTCAGGGGTGAAGAAACAAACTTAGTGAGAAATAGTGACGTACACCGAACAGTACTAAACCAGACTAAAAGTAATGCACAGAGCAGACAAAAACAGCCAGTTCATGCAACAGCTGACCCTTATGTGTGCTCACATAAGTGTAAAATTGATGAGAATTCCATGTTGGTGAAAAAAGAAAACTTTGTTGCATTTATATGCCATATTGTGAATGTCACCGTGCAAATGAAGAAGAAAAGTGACAAAATAAAGGCAATTGTTTCCGCAGCAGGAAAATTCCTTGAAATGAAAGAAATTCAAGCAGATCACATCCATACCCTCTTACGTACAACTGAATCTTCAGAAAATGGTCAAGAAAAGGATTGAAACATTACTTATGGTCCTTCATATTCTACAATGGAATGCTAGAAGTTTATTGGCAAATGGACAAGAATTCAAGAAATATATATATGATTTAGAAATACTTCCTGATATAATTTGTATTCAAGAGACATGGTTAAAACCAACTTTAGATTTTAAAATACCTGGTTATAGTTCGATAAGGAAAGACAGAAATACTGGTAGTAGTGGAGGAGGGTGTGCAACATTTATTAAAGATGGACTTGCATATAAAGAACACTGTACATCCATAGACATAGAATGTGTGAGCATTGAGTTATTTAATCTTAAAAGACTAGGAAATATCAAAATAGTTAACTTTTATAATCCGTGTAAAAACATAGGAAATAATGCATTTAATGAAATCTTAGGTAATGCCAGCAGGAGAGAAATGTGGTGTGGTGATTTTAATGCTCACAACACTCTTTGGGGCAGCTTTCAGACAGACATTAATGGTAAAATACTGGAAGAAATTATGGATGAAAGATCTTTAATATGTTTAAATACTGGCCAGGGAACAAGGACTAACTTGTGTAAGGGTACTGTCTCATGCATAGATATTACATTAGTGTCAGATACTCTAGTAAGTTCCTGTGCATGGAGGGTGAGGGGCGACAGTAATGTAGGGAGTGATCACTTTCCCATAAGTATAATGCTGAACGAAGATGTATCTCACCAAGATGAATTTACAATGACTAGATGGTGCTTTAAGAAAGCTAAATGGCAGTTGTTTGAAACAATCTGTGAGAACACGAGTCATTTGGTTACACTAACTGGGAATATAGAAGAATGCAATAATCAGGTTACTGAACATATCTTAAATGCCGCAGAACTTAGTGTTCCAAAAATTAAATCAAAACTGAAGACGAAGGTCGTACCATGGTGGACTGACGACTGTACCAGAACGATTAAGGAACGCAATAAGGCCTTTAAAACCCTACAGAATAATATGACAACAGAACACCTTATAGAATACAAAAAGAAAAGAGCAGTAGCTCGTAAGACCATTAAAGATGCAAAGAAGAAAACATGGAGAAACTATTGCTCCAGCATAGGTTCAGAAGTTAAACTTCAAAACGTTTGGTCAATGTTTCAGAAAATGTGTGGTAAAAGAAGTGCAGTGAAAATTCCAGCATTGATTGGAGAACAAGCTGTAATTGTTGAAAATAAAGCTAAAGCTGATGTACTGGGTGAAGCGTTTGCTGCAGTGCACAATGGGCAACATCTGGGTGACCAACATACACTGAAAATGGAACAGAAACTCAATGAATTTAGGGATGTGGGAAAACAGAAAGACGACTCTTTATCTACATTAGATGAAGATATACAACTGTTCGAAATGAAAACGGTCTTACATAATACTAAATTCTCAGCTCCAGGAGAAGATAATTTGTGCTATGCGATGTTCCGTAAACTTCCTGCAGTTTCATTAAACCTAGTACTTCATCTGTTTAATAAAATATGGAAAGAGGGAGTTCTTCCTAATAGTTGGAAAAGAGCTACTATTCTTCCTTTTAATAAGCCAGGAAAAGACTCGTCCGATCCCAATAATTATAGGCCCATTGCATTGACATCTCACATGTGTAAATGGATGGAAAAAATTTTAGTTAACAGAATAATGTACGTCTTGGAAAAAAGAGAACTCATTAGCAAATACCAGTGTGGATTCAGAACAGGTTGGTCAACGACAGATGCCGTAGCTAGAGTTAGTAATGACATAGAAAAAGCACTCAAAATGAAAGAAATAATGGTGATAGTGTTCTTGGACATTGAAAAAGCCTATGACTCAATGTGGAGGGAAGGATTACTCATGAAATTAGAACAGATGGGAATAGGGGGGAGGGTGTATAATTGGATATCAAGCTTCTTCAATGATAGGAAATTAAGAGTAAAGGTTGGGGAGGATTATTCCAGGGATTTTCCTATAAGTAATGGCACACCACAAGGGAGTGCTATTAGCCCAGTGTTGTTTACTATCATGATTAATGATATTTTTGCTAATTTGAGTAAATGTATTAAATCAGCACTTTATGCAGATGATGGGGCCATTTGGATGAGAGGAAGAAATGTATCTCATGTTTTTGGAAACATTAAAAGGGCGCTTACTGAAATAGAAACATGGTCATATGAATGGGGATTCAGACTTTCAGTTAGTAAATCTTGTTGTATGGTTATTTCGAATAAAAGGAAAGTAACTTTGGAAAAGTTGTCAATATATAATCAACCTTTGGCAATGGTTTCTGAATTCAAATATTTAGGTTTGTGGTTAGATAAAACATATTCATGGAAAACTCACATAAAACAGGTAGGGACTAAATGTAAAAAGGTGCTTAACCTAATGAAAGCCATAGCTGGACGTGATTGGGGGGCAGATAAAGACTCATTGTTGCATATATACAGAGCACTAATGAGATCAACATTGGATTATGGGTGTATGGTCTACAGTTCAGCTGCTAGAACAACACTAAAAACTCTTGACACGTTGCAATATAGAGCGTTGAGAATAAGTACCGGTGCAATAAAATCCACTCCCACTAATGCTCTTTTAATAGAGACTGGAGAGACTCCATTGGAACTTAGGAGGATAAAGCTTTCACTTAATTACTGGATCAAACTCCGTGGCAGTGAAGAGGAAAATCCTGCAACAAAAATTATTCAGGACTGTTGGGAGTACTCCAAATATAAAAGGGCTGGGTTTGGATGGATGGGGAATAAATGGGCGTCCATTTATGGTTTGGAAAACAAAATATTCTGCAAGGTTAATACAATAAGTGCTATCCCTCCATGGTTGTTTCCAAATACTAAGATAGATATGAAAGTTATAGAACTGAAAAGAAAATGGACTTTGAATGAAATAGGGTTTAACACCAGTGATTACCTTGGACAATCTTATTTCAATTATTTACAAATTTACACAGATGGCTCTAAAAACACAGAAGGATGTGTGGGTATTGGGGTTTACATTCCAGAATTTAACATAACATTATCCAAACGCTTATCGGATCAACTGTCAGTCTTCACGGCGGAGATGGTAGCAATAATCATAAGCCTTCAGTGGGTGGAAGACGTCAGACCGGACAGGGTGGTTATTTGCACTGATTCAAAGTCAGTTCTGGAAAGT
>JARVGQ010065301.1:0-12213 GCA_031762355.1 Hypsolebias martinsi | reverse complement strand
GGTAGAATTCTCGCCTGCCACGCGGGAGGCCCGGGTTCGATTCCCGGCCAATGCAACAAGCCTTTTTATTTTTCCCCCGCTGCATTTCTAGGCAAAGCCTTAACAATAGGAGCCTCGTGCTTCAGCGGGCAGGTCCAGTTTCAAAGTCTTATTTTAGAACAGCTTGTCACACTGCTTGTGTTTCTCCTGACCTGAACTGAGACGTGCGGGTCGTGAATGTGTGTCCTGATGGCCACTTGTTATTTAGAGGCTGACTGATGCTCACAATAACAGCATGTGCTTTTTTTCCAGTCTCGTGAATGTTTAGGCCCGAATCTGTGTCAGGGAAAAAAAAAAAAAAACAACTGTCATACAGAGTTTGTCCAGGAGATGGTGCTGATCTGCAGCTCCATATTTACACAGTGTGGAGTTAGACTGATTTTTACCCTCTTGTTTTAAAATATACTTTAAAAAATATATATTTCTATTCTTTTAATAGTTTTCTGTATCATAGTTATTGACTAATGGCGCCATACTTCAGATTTCTTCCTGTTAGGACCAACAGAACATTTCTGTCTCTTATGAACGCAGAAATGAAGAACTGGTTGTTTTTGAGATATTTGTTCTTTGTTAAAAATATTTTTTATATCATGTAAGCCTGCAGTGCATCACAGTAGAGCAGTGGTTGGGGCTGTTGCCTCTCAGCACCGGTTCTACTCTCCATATACATGTGTGAGTTTTATCCAGTAGTCCCTAGGTGTGTGTGAGAGAGCGATTGGTTGTCTCTTTGGTCCTGATGTGTCCCTGTGATGGACAGGCCACCTGTCCAGGTGTCCCCCACCTCTCACACAGACTACTGGAGATAAGACAGCAGCTGTCAGAGACTCTGAGAGAAAAAACAAGGTCCAGAATACAAATGGATCATGTCTGCCTCAACATAACCACAAACCAACAAGAAAGTTTGAGGGATTTTGACTGTCGCAGCTGTCAGACATCGCCACAAGGGTGTACTGGTCAAATATATATTACGTCTTTACTGGTTTAACACTACCATAGGAAATGAATGGGAAACTGTTTAGGGTGTTTTGACTGTAGCAGCAGTAGTTTACTTGATGGAGTACATTGTTTCCCCTAGTTAACTTGCCTTGGCGGGGTGCTCATCTCATCGGAGACATGTTTGAGCGCAACTTGTACCAACAGTTTTTGAGCGTGGGGATGTGGGGGTGGGGGCGTTCAGCACGAGAGAAGAGGTGCCTTTAGCTTTTTAGCTAGACAGCCTGTATTTCACGCAGCTAGCTTAGTGCTATGTCAGTGCCGGGTGGGTGTATGGGGGGCAAGTTTGGTTTGGTAGGCGGGGTGCTCAGTTCTGTTGACGGGGTGGGGCACCCCACTTGTATAATGGTAGGGGAAACACTGAAATGCATGACTTTTGGTTGTTAGGACAGTGAAACAAACTGTCAACAGAGTTGCTAAAACTTATCTTTTAGTATTTATACTGGCCTTTATGTAAATGTTCCTGTCCAGTGCAGTCATTCAGTTCCTTTTCTGTTTTATTTTTTTATCCCACTGAGCCTAAAAATAGATTTTCCATCCTGAATAAGTTGCAAGTAATGAGTTTTATACGGCAGATGTTACAGATTTTATCACTTAGAAATGTGTATATAAATATTGGAGTATAAATGCTATAAAGCTATGTTCACTAACCTCATTTGTACTGTGGATTCATAGACTGGGCTTGTAGTGTTTCAGCTGCACTCTTTTTGTTAATTCAAGTTGACACTTTCGGAAGTTTGGGTAAATTATACTTCAGTATTGTGTTAAAAGTTGTTTTACATTTCTAAATGTGTTTAAGCAAATTGTTGGATTTATTTGTCTGGAGCCAAACGGACTGTAAATCCTCAACGTGAGCACTGTAACTCTTGTTGTAAACACGCAACAAATCACGACAATCGGGGCTTTAAACGTCCTTGAGATTTTTTAAAGCTGCTGCTTATTTATCTGGACGAGTGCAGGAAGAGAAGGAGATAAAAGGGTTCATGTAAGAGGATACTGAAATTCAAAGGTAAGAGAGGTTAACTGGACAAGGTCAAAGAAAGGGGGCCGGCAAAATATGTTTATTTGACAAGTAATGGGCTCAGTCTGCCTTGAACATTCTCACAATGAGTTTCAGATTTTTGCACACTTTACATCTACAATCATCGTTTCTGTTGTGCAAAAAAATTACAAGCTTAATTTCTGTTTTGCAATGTCATCCAAGCTTGTTTGTAATTTTATTTATGACCCCACAACTCCTAATTTGTTTTGTTTTTCCCCTACAGTCAATGGATCGGACATCTACATGAACAGCTGTCTTTATGGAAATGGCACTAGCTTTGTAGAGTCTCTGTTTGAGGAATTTGGTTAGTAGGCCTTCAAAGCATCCACAAAACACTTCATATGTAGTCATCCAGCTACAAGGCCTTTAAAATGAGAAAACATTTTGTTGTTTCACCAGACTGTGATTTGCACGTGTTCAGTGCATCTCCAGTGGAACAGAAAGAGCCCAAAGAGGAGAAGACACTTCTTGTTAAATCTGTAAGTTAGCTACGTTTTTTTCTTAATCATTTGCCACTAATTCTAGTTTAACTTTTAATTTGGTTCTTCAGACACCGACCGACACGCCACCACCTCTGCCAGCCACCCCTCTCCCTGACGATTACTATGAAGAGGCTGTTCCCCTCGATCCTGGATCCTCCCCGCAGTATTTTACCACCAGTACAAACAACACAGTCTTAAAAATCTGATTTTTTTTTTTTTTACCAAACTCACTGTGAGCTTGAGGTCTTACCTTTCACAAATCTTTAGCTTCCAGGAACTCTGTTGAAGATGCCTACTATGAAGATGCTGACAATAACTACCCCACCACTCAGATCAATGGGCCCTCCAAATCCTCCAGTGAGTCTTGCTTCATTCATGACATCACTTCACCTACGTCAATAATCTGAGGCATGTTTTTCCCAAGTATTCTTTGTAATTGGTCACATGTTGTGCTTTTGATGTGCAGACAATGACTCCGATGCACTGAGCAGCTCCTACGAGTCATATGAAGAAGACGATGACGAGGTCAAGGGACGGGATCCGTCTCGGAGGTGGAAGACCGACGGAAGTCCAGATGAACCAGTCAGAGATTGCCGCATCTGTGCCTTCCTGCTGCGAAAGAAACGCTTCGGCCAGTGGACAAAGCAGCTAGTAGTTGTTAGAGATAATAAACTCCAGGTAATAAGTAACAATATATGAATTGTTTAGTTAAATTTTAAATGTGCTGTATCAAATATACACTGCCTGGCCCCAAAAAAAGTCACCACCAAAAATATAGGTCACACACTAATATTTTGTTGGACCGCCTTTAGCTTTGATTACGGCACACATTCACTGTGACATTGTGTCAATAAGCTTCTGCAATGTCACAAGATCTATTTCCGTCCGATGTTGCATTAATTTTTCACCAAGATCTTGCATTGATGACTAGGCACTAGGCATGATGGGTGCATCACTTCACCTGCCTCTTTTCTTACCCTGATGCACCTATCACTCTGGAACAGGATAAATCTGGACTTCTCAGACCACATGACCTTCTTCCATTGCTCCAGAGTCCAATCTTTATGCGCCCTAGCAAATTGAAGCCTTTTTTCCGGTTAGCCTAATTGATTAGTGGTTTTCTTAAGGCTACACAGCTGTTCAATCCCAATCCTTTGAGTTCCCTTCACATTGTGTGTGTGAAATGCACTTACTTTCACTATCAAACATAGCCCTGAGTGTTATTGTTGTTTTTCTTCAATTTGATTTCACCAAACATCTAAGTGATCACCAATCATGATCATTCAGGATTTTTTTCCAGAAAAATTTCTTCCTTGAAGATGATGGGTCCCCACTATCCTTCCAGTTTGTAATAATGTGTTGGACAGTTCTTAACCCAAATTTAGTAGTTTCTGCAATCTCCTTAGATGTTTTCTCTGCTTGATGCATGCCAGTGATTTGACCCTTCTCAAACAGACTGACATCTTTTCCATGACCACGCGATGTGTTTTTTGACATGATTGTTTAAGAAATGAGAAGCAACTCATTGCACCAGTTGGGGTTGCTTGCTGAACTTGCTGCCTGCTGAAAGATAATCACCCATGTACAGTAGTAATTATCCAATAGGAGGTTCATACCTATTTGCTTAATTAAATTCAGGTGGTGACATGTTTTTATTTTTTATTTTTTGACCAGGCAGTTTAGTTCTGTTGGTACACTCAAGGACGAATCCAAACAGCCAGATATGTGGTTATTCTGCCGGTCCATGCTTGCAGCATTTTCCAAAGTCAATTCCTTCATCCCAGCAAGTTTCAGGAGCTGCAAGTGGCTTGCGATTCTCAGTAATTGCATCTAGCTCATGGTTTAGCTCGCACAGCATCCGAGTCTGAGTGCTCGAAGCATGGTACAATCCTTCACATAAGGCAGGCAGCCTCACCACCCGCCTGTTGAAATGGACTTGCGACCTGTACCCTGCCTCTCGCATAGTGATGGCTGGACATGGGCACCAGCAACCCTCCCTACCCGAAAAGGAAGAAGTGGGTAAATATAATGGATGGATGGGTCAGCTGATCACTGGCTGTGCGTATCTCCGCACCTGCTGTCATTTGCGGTGAAGGAAGAAGCAGCATCTACAAAAGCCAAAGCGAGCAGCGCATTCAATTAAAATAACCTTGCTCTATATTTTTCCAAATAATTTTGCATACTTCTGGGGAGTGTGGCGCAAAGGTAGAGATGGTGGGCCTGTGAACAGAAGATCGCCGGTTCAAGCCCCGTTACAGACAAAATAAAAAAAAATGTGAGTGGAAAAGGTGAAATACCCACATCTGCCTCCACCCTCATTCGCCCCACTCTGGGCCCCTGAGCAAGGCCCTTAACCCCCACCATCTGCTTCCTAACCAGGACTCTCTTGAAAATGAGTTCTCGTGGCTCAATGAGACTACCTGGATAAATAAAGGGTAAATGAAAAAAAATATTGCATAGGAAACAAAAACCGCCTAATTGCCCATTTCTGTCCAAATCACAGAGATATCTATTCGCATTGGATTAGTATTATCACAGGACTGCGGAGTTCAGCAAAATATAGTAGGTAATTTGTGGGGGAATTTTTACTTTACAAATTACTGACATGACCGATTTGCATGAGATTAACAACACAGACTATCTCCGAATTATTGCAAATAGCATGTGGTCGCTAGGTAAAACTAATCCCATGCAAATAGGGCTTAATTCCTATGTATGAATGTATGTATGGTATGTCCAGCACTGCACAGAAAGTGGTGTCATTTGTCTTCCTTGATCACCTTTGTTTATTCTATTTACTAAATGTTTATTCCAGTTAGAGTAGAAGGGAAAGCATTGATATTTATTCATTCAGTTTAATCAGGGCTGCAGAGGTGGAAACTAAAGCTTCAATACATCAGAGGTCAAGATTTGCTTTCTGGAGAGCAAGATGTTCAAATGGCACAGGTTTTTTCCAACATCATTATTCATGTTTTGACTAAAAGTTGTCAACATTTTGAAGATGTTTTTTCCTTCTGTTGTTTTCAGAGCATGTCCTCAGCTGCTGTCACCAGCTACTTGGTGCCTAAGGAGACTTCCCTGGACCAGATGTCTAAAAGTCAGGACAGAGCTGATCATGTGAAGACTGCTGCTATGTGGATAAATGGACCTTTGAGCAGCCTACTGATAGATCTGGACCCATGTGACCAATCAGAAACTGATCAAAGACTCAGGTATAGTTTTTTCCACTTAACATGAAGACACCTCAAAACCTTTTAAACAGATGCTTTACTTGTTTACTTGTCCTTTTTACAGTTACTAATGTATGTGCTCAACATGAGCATTTTGTGATGGATTATGGTCTGGATAGATTCCTGTCTACTGAAATACACTTAGTCTAAACAGTGTTCATATCTTTGTATATTTCAGCTGTGCTCAGCAGTCATTCTGACACCCAGCAAAATTGCATGATGAGGATATTTTGCTATCACAACATAAAATACCAATAAAACACATTTGCATTTATATATAAAATTTAATAAAAATGCAGGTGTATAGGACCAAAAGACTAAATGCCTAGCTTGAATATGCCTATCTTGAATACTGGAAATAGCTATATATGTATTTGGGGCACAGTGAACGACCTTATACATGGACATTAGTAACTGTTTATAAAGGTCAGTACAGGAATTTTTTGGATCAAACAAAATTTCTTACAATACAATACAGATTATTGCACATTTTGTGTGACACACTTTGTTTCAGGTAGAAGTTTTAACAGCTAAAGTGGTCCAAATAAGTGTGAAATACATATCTTTGAATTTTTGAAAATCGTTACATTAAGTGAAGTTGACACAACACTAAATTCACTTCAGTCCAGTTTTTTATATAGCACCAAGTCACAACAGAATGCATCTCAGGGCACTGTACAGAAACATTCATATGCATTAAAAAGTTTATTAATAATATTATTTTTCTGAGGAGCAGACTGCTTTGAATTTAACTTCATCACAGACTCTCATCTTGAGCAAGCATGAAGGCAACAGTGGAATGAAAAAACTCTATCATGAGGAAGAAACCTCCAGAACTAGGCATGAGACTTGAAAGCAGATTTCATTTATGTAAGGGTTTTTATTTGGGCCAGGCACAAGACTACATAAAATGTTACAGAGAAAATTTAAAAAAAATGAGCCTGGTAAACAAATTTTACTGAGGACAAATAGGATAAAAAGTAAAGTCTTAAAATTTCTAATTAAATCTTTATTTTTCTACTGGTTTGTTTTAGCTGAAAAGGAGTCACGCTTTAAAACAGCAATTACTTAAAAAAACATTTTCCAAAGCAGATACATCCTTATGCAGGAAAGAAGATCTTATCGGTGTTTTTTTCGTTGTGAATGACTCAAAGGCCACAGAGAAATGGGGGTGCACATTTTTGTACAGTTTGAGCTGCAATAAAAATTGATTTTGAAGGGAACAAAGTACAAAGCTTAAAACACTCTACAATACCGGGAGCTAACAACAACAAACATTTTTAAAAGCTTAATTAGTTGAGCTAATTTTAAGCTGTGTTGTGTTTGTTCAAGAATATGTTTTAATCTTTCACATGACCAAAGTTCACCTCCCTGCCCCCTCTACATACACACACCAACATAATTTGTGGCCCATTTGAGCTGACTCATTAAATTAAAACTTCAGTTAAAACAGTTTAACACAAAAAGTAATCTGAGAAAGCTCAGAGTAAAAAACTCTAGTCCAGGTAAATAAGGTTCAATTTATTGTGTTCTATTTTCATGCACATTTTTCATTTTTCATCCAGTTTAATCCAGGGTAATTTATTTTAGTTAAGAAAAAGTAGTCAAGGTAACAGGAGATCACTTTAGCTTTTTCAATTTGATTGGCAGAGAAGAATCTTTTACAATTTTAGAAGAACAAAGACTCACAGAAAACTTACATTATGTGTGTTTTTTATTTTTTAACCGATTCAAGAAAGCAAAAACCTGGTGAGGACTTGTGGGTTGCCTTCCTGTGGGACCACCATCTGCAGGAGAGGTCCTAAAAGTCTGGTGCATTGGCTCTGGAAACAATTATTGAGAGGGGCTGGACCTTATTCCACTCTGGAGTTGAGTGGAGGTGAGAGGTGCCGAGCTAGTGTGAGTCTACTTTTAGCCCACTGACTTAGTGTCTGTGTGTTGGATTATTCCCTGGTGGATGAGAGGATGGATGAGAGGGTGGCTTCCCTGCACCTTCAGGTGGGGGGGACAGGCTCTGACTGTTGTTTGTGCCTACACACCAAATGGCAGTTCAGAGTATCTGGCCTTCTTGGAGTCCTTGGCGGGGATGCTGGAAGGTGGGCCAGCTGGGGACTCCTTAATTCTGCTGGGGGACTTCAATGCCCATATGGGTAATGACAGTGTGAACTGGAGTGGCATGATTGGGAGGAACGGCCTCTCTGATCTGAACTCAATGGGTGTTCTGTTGTTGGACTTCTGTGCTAGTCATAGTTTGCCCATCACAAACACCATGTTTGAACATAATGTGTCCATAAGTGCACTTGGCACCAGGACGCACTAAGTCATAGATCGATTATTGACTTTATAGTCATGTCATCTGATTTGCAGCCATTTGTTTTGGACACTCGGGTGAAGAGAGGAGCTGAGCTGTCAACTGATCACAACCTGGTTGTGAGTTGGATCAGATAGCAGGGGAAGATGCCAACAGACCCGGTAGACCCAAACATGTAATTAGGGTTTGCTGGGAATGCCTGGCAGAAGAACCCATCAGAAAGCTCTTCAACTCACACCTCAGAGAGAGCTTTAACTGCATCCCTACTGAGATGGGGGATGTTGGGTCAGAGTGGGACATGTTCTTGTGCATGTCTTGAACTGTGGCTGTAAGGTTGTTGGTGCTTCTCACAATGGCCATCCATGAGCTCGGTGGTGGACACCCTGGGTTAGGGAGGTTGTCAAGCTGAAGGAGTCCTATCAGACATTATTGGCTGGTAGGACTCCGGAGGAAGCTGAGGTGTACCAGAGGGCCAAATGGTCTGCAGCCTTTGCTGTTACTGAGGCAAAAGCTCAGATGTGGGAGAAGTTTGGTGAGGCCTTGGATAGAGACTCTTGATCTGCTCCAAGGAGATTCTGGCAAACCGTCAGTCCACTAAAGAGGACAAAGCAGCTCTTTACTAACAGTGTTCAATGAAGGTGGGATGCTGTTGACCTCAACCAATTATGTCATCCTGAGGTGGAAGAAATACTTCTCAGATCTTCTCAATGCCACCAGCATGTCTTCCACGGAGGAAGCTGAGTCCGGGGACTTCGGGGTTGGTATGTTCATAACTGTGGTTGAGGTCACCGAGGTAGTTAAAAGCTCTGCGATGGCAGTGCTCCGGGGGTGGATGAAATTCACCCTGATTTCCTTAAGGCTCTGGAAGTTGTGGGGCTGTCTTAGTAGACACACCTTTGCAACATTGCATGGACATCAGTGGCAGTGCCAGTGGATTGGCAGACTGGGGTGGTGTTTACACTATTCAAAAATAGGTACCAGAGGGTGAGCTCCAATTTTAGGGGCATCATTTTCCTTAGCCTCCTGGTAAGGTCTATTCAAGGGTACTGGAGAAGTGAGTCTGATCATTGGTCAAACCTCAGATCCAGGAGGAACAATGCAGTTTCCGTCCTGGCCGTGGAACTCTGGATCAGCTCTTTACCCTCCTTATGGTCCTCAAGGGGTCATGGGAGTTTGCTCATCCAGTCTCCATGTGTTTTGTGGACTTGGAGAAGTCTTTCGACCATGTTTCTTGAGGTACACAGTGGGGGGTGCTCTGTGAGTACAAGACTGGAGGCCCATTGTTACGGGCTGTTCGATCCCTATACAAGTGGTGCCAGAGTTTGGTTCACATTGCCGGTAGTAATTCGGATCCCCTAAGGGTGGGACTTGCCAGGGCTACCAGTTTTCACCAATTCTGTTCATAACTTTTATAGACAGAATTTCTCAGTGCAGCCAGCTTGCGGAGGGTTTCAGATTGGGTGGCCTCAGGATTCCTTCTCTGCCATTTGCGTATGATGTGGTCCTGTTAGTATCATTGTGCCATGATCTTCAGCTTTCACTGGAGCGGTTTGTAAGGTACAAAGTGAATGTGAAGCAGCTGGGACCAAATCTGAGTCCATGGCCATCAGTCAGAACAGGGTGGGTTGCTCTCTTCGGGTTGAGGGTGAGGTTCTGACTCAAGCGGAAGAGTTCAAGTATAGGGATTTTGTTCATGAGCGAGGGAAGAATTGAGCGTGAGATTGACAGACGGATTAGTGCAGCGACTGCAGTGTTGCAGACTCTGTGCTGTGAGGCAAAGCTCGCTGTTTACTGGTCAGTCTACATTCCTACCCTGCCCTATTGTCACAAACACTGGGTAGTGACTGAAAGAATAAGATTATGCAGATACAAGCAGATGAAATGAGTTTCCTACACAGGGTAGCGAACCCTCCCTTAGAGGTAGGGTGAGAAGTTCCACTGCTCCTCCACATCGAGAGGAGCCAGTTGAGTTGGTTCAGGCATCTGGTAAGGATGTCCCCATGGTGCTTCTCTAGGGAGGTGCTTCGGGCATGTCCAGTTGGGAGGAGGAAAGACTCAGGACATGCTGGAGACACTACGCCTCTCATTTGGCCTGGGAACATCTTGGAATCCTCCCAGAAGAGCTGGAAGGTGTGGCTGTGGAAAGAAATGTCTGGGCCTCCCCGCTCAAGCTGCTGCCCCTGCAACCCAGCTTCATAACAAGTGAAAGATAATGGATGGATGGATGGACTTTCCTCCTTCAAGTACACTTGCCAGTGATTTATAAATATTCTGTGGAAATGCTGGAAATGACATGTTCATGTACCTGGTGGAGAGTTGTTGTCATTCATACAAGTTTAAACAGACCACATCATAAACCTAAAAAAATAAATACAGACACAGAAACAGTTTTATTTCAGTAATTTTGTCTCAAAATATTCAACAGCTTTATCTAACATCACATTTTTATGAGAAATCTGTAGTCAGGATTAACCTGAAACATTTGTTTCATGCTTCAGTACCTGGTTACTCCATTGCCATCAGTCAGAGAGTTTGTGTGACAACCTTTATTATAAAGATCATGATAGTAAACCTTCCAAAACTTTTTACACAAATTTCTGCCCAGCATTGTGCATTGAAGTGTCATTTTTACTTAAAATTTATAAAATAAATTACCTGCAACAGAAGCCTAAAACTGTCTCCTCCCTTTTTTTTGGTCTGGAAAGACATTTTCATCAGTGCCTTTGTGCTGGCAATTTGCCAATTTAGCAGGTATCAAACATTCCAAGTCATAGAGGGGAATAGAAAACATGTACATCTGTATGTGAATGTGCCAACAATGAAACGCTCTTAGGAAATCATTCTGTTTAGTTTTGATCAGTGTGTAATTATTGTGCAAATTGTAGACAACTGCTGACATGTGACAAAGCACCTGTAATTTGCTTGAATGGATGAGAAATTCAAATCTGCTGCAAACAACAAACTGACTGCTCAGAGATTTGAACTGATTGATTGGGGAGTGGGGGTGGGGGGCATCCTGTCATTTTTAAATGGAGCCCAAGTGAATGAGAAAACACTACATGGTGCAATGGGGTCGTATACAGTTTGCATGAATGTTGACCTCTCAGAGTGGGTTCATACAGAGGCTAACGCTTTGTTTTGGTTTGCCTGTTGTCACAACTTATCATATCACCATAATGCACTGAGCTCCTCTTACTATTTGCTATTTGCATTATGTGTTATGACACATTAGTAGAGCTTAATGAGTTACTGTATGGTAGAAAAGGATTTTCCTAGCAGTCTGCAACAGCCCAGAACACAACAGCTAATTATTGACATCAATTAGCAGCCACATCATTTATATTTGCTCAACTTTAATTTGAAGTGACATTCAATCTTATCTACACATTGTTCTGAAGTTATCAGAGCTCTGCCTAAGGTACAGTCTGGCCTAAAGGCTTTTGGTTTTGTAACAACAAATTTTTACTTTCTGTTCTACAAATGTGCAGCAACTTTTTCAGGACCTGCTTCCAGGAGGAGAATGTCGTGGAGAACAGAGAGAAGCAGGAGAGTCTTACATCTAGTGCACAAGATGTGGTGTTTACTTCTCCACCACCAATACAGACTAAAGACAAGACCAGATCTGGTAAGAGCAGTGATACATCAAGCAGAGTTTGGGATCACTCTTCAGTGCTAAAGTTTTATCAGCTACTTCCTACTAAACACTGAACCTAACACAATCCTGGATCTGCCAGCAGAAGAAAAAGAACCCTGTGCACAGCTTTCCTTTGACTGTTTGATCAAATGAAAGATTTATGTTTGTGTAGTAGTGATTATGGAATTTTTCACTATTAGTTATGCATACAATATATACATACACAAAATTAAGGGTGGGGCAGCACGGTGGCACAGTTGATGGAGCTGCTGCCCCTCAGCGAGCAGGTCGGCTCGGTTCAAATCCCGGCTGGGTGCCATATTGGGTGGAGTCTTCATGTTCTCTCCATGCATGTGTGGGTTTTACGATAAGAGATAAGATTATTTCAATTCTATTCATCCATCCATTACAGGTAGTCCCCGGTTTACGGCGTCATCGGTTTACGGATTTCCGCACTTACGTTCGCATCATAATTAATAATT
>JARVGQ010065290.1:0-21164 GCA_031762355.1 Hypsolebias martinsi | reverse complement strand
CGTCGTCAGGCAGTCGGTCCGACCGTGGCTCGGTCGGGAGCCCCGACCATGGCTCGGTCGGGGGAAAAGAGACTTAGGCGGAAAAAAAATGTCTCGAGAGCCCCGAGCTTCTTCTCGAGGTCGTCGCGTAGCCGACGCCCGCGGGAGCCGTCGGTCGGGGCAAAGTCTGGTCGTCGGTCGGGAGGCCACGACGAGCCTCTCGAGCGCCGTCGGTCGGGAAGAGTGTATCGATTTTAAAAGAGCAAACACCGAGCGTGTGTTGTTATTTGGACAAGGACTTACATTGATGCGTGACGGTGATAGAGCTAAACTAACATCTTAGGCGTGTCGCGAACACATCGAGGGCGTTGTTTACCCGTCGCCTCCTTGGGTGTGAAGGCCACTTAAAGGATTAAGTGGCGTCGTAGTCTCGGTGTGAAATTGACAACGGCCACTTAAAGGATTAAGCGGAGACAGAAGTGCCGTTAAAGGAGGAGCCGCATATTGTTTTGGCATCTATATAAAAACGGAGTAAATGTACCGCGACCGTCTCATTATTAAGACGTCGAGCGATGGCGAGCTACAACGGTGAAGATTTACGCGTGCCGCACGACGCCGAGGCCGACGGTCAAGATCCGGTCCCTGAAGTTATTCGACACATGGCGCAAAGAAGACAACGGGGCCAAGAGACGATCAGGGCACGAAGGTGTGTACTATCTCTCGGCTTGGTTTATCAAGCGCACTTTATATATTTTTTTTTAAAAAAATAAGAAAATTATCTGTCCTTTTTTTTGTATACTTTAAAAACGATATATTATTTTCCCCGCAGTGTGAGCCGCCCCGGCACGGCAGCGGCGCATCACCATCAACGACTCTCGCACGCCACAGATGGGGTGCGCGACCGAGGACCTCCGACGCAAAAGGATGACCGCCGCCTCGACGTGGACCGACACCGGCCTCCCCGACACGTCGAAGAGAACCGTCGTAGCAGGTACCGAGACGAAGCGCCTCCGATCCGACGACGGCGTGTGTACGCACCGTCACCGGACGACTATAGAAGAAGACAGCGGAGTCCACCACGACCGCGCGAGGACCGTCGACGCTGTTACGACGACACCGCCAGCTACGCCGCACGGTCGTATAGACAACAGCAACAACGCAACTGTCGACAACCACAACCGACGAAAAGGGCAATGTTACCGCGGACTCCTCTGCGGTCGGGTAAACCAGATGCCAGGCCCCGAGATCATCGCGCCGAGCCGCCGCCGCCGCAGCAGCAACAACATCATCATAAACGAAGCTGGCGTGGTCAATGCGACCGTGCCGTCGACCGCACTTCTAAGTACCGAGATTCTTCCGCATCGTCTGACGATGAGGATGCAGAACCCGCAGCTAAACGGTCCAAGTTAACGCGTAAAGGGGGCATCGCCACCGGATCCGAAAGCAGCGAGTCGTCGTCAGACTCATCATCTTCAGACTCATCGTCCTCTGAGTCGTCGTCCTCTTCTTCGTCATCTTCGTCAGACGACGAACAACTCCCATTAGACAACGGGCCGCCACCACCACCACGCGCTGCCGTCGACGGCGGCGGGCGGCAACAGCAGCGGTGCAAAAGCGTACGTTTTAGCGACAAGCTGTGTTCCGTGTTACCAATCGACAGCGACTGCCGCGACGAAGAATCGCAGCGTGAGTCGTCACAGAGCGAGCGCACGTGCGGCGGTGATGAAGAAGACGCCTCACTCGGTGGTTCTGCAGACTCTGATGAAACGAGCGGTGGTGGCGGCGTGTCGTCGGCTCCGCTCCACGACGTCGTGTCCACGGCGGGGAACGACGACAACGCATTGTCGGCATGGGACAGCGATGTCGGAAACGACGAGGCCGTCGAACAACCAAAGAAGACACTCGGCGCGGCGTGGGATGCCCTGTAAGTTCTTTCTATAAAAAAAGGTTCCCATAAAATAACCGTGTTCCCAACCAACCCCCGCTTTTTTGTTACACAGATCAACGACGTGCGACGTGGAAAACGAGAGCGCTCTCTGCGCAATTCTGGAAATCCTGTAAGTTGGGGTTGTGTTGTGGGTCGATAACAAACAAAACCGGATTCACCGCTTACACTGTTTTTCCTTCTCACAGTGGGCCAGATGCACTGTCGCCAAAAGAAGAACTCGAATATGTAAATCAAGCATTTAATTGCCCCGTGGATTACGACCAACGGGTACCATCGACGACGACGCCCACCACCGCCGACGATTCTCAGCTCTTTCACAACCAACTGCAGACGATCGAAAGCTTAGACTATCTGTCTCGCATCAACGAAGCCGCACTCTCGATCGCCGGTGCCACCGCGCAGACGTTGGAACCGAGGGGAACGGCGGGATATTTCCGCCGCGGAAGGAGGCCGACGACGCGCAAACAAAGAGCGCCGTAGTCACAGAGGGGGGGCGACCTCTGAGCGAGGAGGAAGGCCGACCTCTGAGAGAGGAGGCGGCGCCGGCGCCCCCGCCTCAGGCCAACGACGCACAAACGAAGAGCCTCGCCGGCGAGAGCGCCCTTCTTCTAGCGGATCTGAGCCGATGTTCGCTGTGCGACGTCGCGTTCAACGACACCGTGCTGTGCGCCAAGTACAGCGTGGGCTTCAATCAACCGCTTCAGTGCACGTGCGGCTGCGTCGTGTGCACGGACTGTTACACCAAGCAGAACCACGTGACACCGTGCAAGAATCACCGAGTCAAGCTGAAAACGGGAATAGTCAATACCACGGCCAACCTCATTGCACACTGGAGACACATCCACACAGACTCCGCGTGGAACATGATGCTGGACCACAACGCAGAATATTCGACAATGGGACACGCCGCCCTCTTGGACCAACAGCCCTTGGATTTAAAAAAAGGTACACACATATGCACACACACGCACACACACGCACACACACACATTCCCGTTATGCTCTTTTTTTAATATAATTTTTTTTTTCTCTTGCGTTGCAGCGTTCGATGAGTTACTGCGGATGGGCTACCGCACGTCCTTCAGGTGGCCGAAGAACGCACCGATGAAAACCCGGGACGCCCGCAGATACGTCTGCATTCCTCACATGAGAGGTTTCTGGAACCACGTCGCGACCGGCTCGGGAAAACCCGCAAGCGTGCAGGAAATGCTGGCGCCCGATCCGCATCTGTGTAGGCTGTTCGACGTCACGATGGACAAATATACTTTTCATTGGGCGTGTTTTGTATTTACGTCTCAAGTGGTATTGGCTATATGGTGCCAAGACGGCGCCGAACAGGTACCGTTGACGCGAATCGCCTCTGTGACGGATACTCATGAGTTTCGATTGATGACATACTTCCTACTCAAGTGGGTGGAATATCACTACAGCGGTCGTGCCGTTAACGTGGCGCTGGACAGCGCCCCGTGTGAGATTTTACCGCTCGTCGATGTCGTCACGTGGATCGCAGCGAAATGTGGCATGAAGACGCCGTTGACCGATTCGACAAAGGTGCCCGCGTTACGGACGCGACGGCACAACGCGCTCGATCTCACGGCGGCCGAAGAGTTATTCATGTACCCTCGCATTCCAGACGATAACACGGCAGACGTTGTCGATCTAGCGCGGCTGTTTGCTCATCATCATCAGACGGTCGACGACGACACGCGTTATAACGCCGAGTATGACGACGCGGCCCGAACGGTATCGAGCGTATACGCGTTTGTGGCATAAACCGGGCGCTGTTGTTTGAATGTGTGATTGCCGTCCCAAAAAAAACCTGCGGTGGGTGCTAGCCGATTACAGACTTTTTTTAAAATAATAACAACCTGCCTTTTTTAAAGCACAATGAAGAAAACAAATACTGTATGCTGCATTCCATGAACTGAATTTTTTATTAAGTTTTTATACGGTTTTTCTATCCTGGTTTTTTTATTAAAAAAAACTGACCATTGTATTTTACCTACTGTTTGTTCGTTTTTCATTGCTGTGGTGCTTAGTCACCGATTGCTGAAATGAGATTTTCGTGATTTTTTTTTTACCTGTTTATTGTGTGTGACACAAATAAAAAACCCATTAACGACATCGATCTTTCTGTGTCTTGCATTTTGTTCACTTAAACTCAAAAACCAAGTCATTATACAACGCCGAGAAAAGTTAGCGATGATGATCGACGACAACACCAGCCAATATTACTTTTGGTGGTGGCCGACGGACCAAAACGATTGGATACGAGCGTCCCTGATCGCCGCTCCTATTATGGTGGTGGTTGGTGTATTAGCGACGTTTTTCCTTGTCAAGAGGACCCGGCGCAGCAAAAACATATACCGTATATGCCGCACTCACGCCGGCTATGATCCCGTTTACGTGCCGACCACTTGCATAATGACACAAAAAGCGTGCTACGAAATACAGCCTCAAGACTCGTCCGTGTTGTCGTGCGCCCCAGCAGCGACCGAAGAAGACCAAGAACAAGAAGAAGATGACGCCGCCTGCGCGATAAACCCGACCAACCTCGCGTGATTGTGGACAATTAAAAAAAAAGACAAAACTCATTGGTGGTGGTGTACATTTATTATTGACTACACATAATTGTTAAATTCTCTTCTTAACCTGTAGAGCTCCGTCAGCCGTTTACACGTTCGTATGCCCGCTTCGCACACGTAACGTAGCCAGCACGCACACAGCACCACGGTTATAATCACAATCAAAATCGTGCTCCAATAACACATGCGGTACACGTCGTGGTGAGTGGTGCTGTTGGCAGGCGGGTACATGGCGACGACGACGTCGGGTTAGAAATCCACGCCAAACACCGAGACCGGCAGACAGATCAAACGATACAGCAACGCTCTCCTCGCGGCCAGTTGCTTAGCCGCCTCTCTCTTCTCGCCGCGACCTGGGTGTTATAAAAAAAACACAACAGCGTAAATTTATTATTGAATGCCGATGTAAAGGGAAACAGATAACGCAATTTTAAAGTACCTATGGTGATGACAATATCATCGCGGTTTTTAATCAAACGGCACTTGCACTCGCAAACAAATGGGCCAGAGTCAGGTCCCGCGAAGCTATAGTCCGGTCTCTGCTCGCCACACGTCGTCTACACAAACACCGATACATTAATTAGTACATAGCCAACGAAGGCGCCGAATAAGCACACACCGTTTTACCTCTAGTTTATCGACCCAGTCGGTGTCGGCGACTCCGTCGACGGCGTCCGCCTACACAACCGACGACACACGTTCAGTCATAACGCATACACAACACAAGAAAAAATACTGTAAAAAAAATGAAACGCCCCCCACCTGTAGTCCGTCGTCGGCGACGCCGTTGTCGTCTTGTGTACCTGACGCCGCGTCGACATCAGAACTACATGCGGCAGCAGCTTCGATCTCGTCCGGCGGCGCAAAACTATCATCTAGATACAGTAACATCAAACGAGCGGCGTCCGCTTTAGCCGATCGTTTCGTGTACCCGAACCCCGAGGTGACGTGTCGGTCGTTCAACGTACAGTTGGCTCGGTGTACGAGTCTATGTTTCTGTCCGCTAGAAGAGTACGTGTACTGCACGCTATGTTCGTACCTATCGGCTCTTTCTTTTAAGACGCCGACCGGGTTAAACGTCGCGCTGTTGTCAACCTGGCTCGACGTGTTGTGGTCGTCTTCCATTGTTGCGTGCGTTGTGACGGCCTTGGGAAGTCCCCGAACCCGTTTTTAAAAAAAAAATTTTAATACGGAAGAACCGGAACGAGGCGGTCGGTCGGGAGGTTGGTGTTGGTCGGGAAGCACACGCGTCGGTCGGCGATATCGGGTGAGAGAAAAAAAGACCGCGCCATGGTCGGTCGGGAAGCACACGCGTCGGTCGGCGATATCGGTCGAGAGAAAGAAGAGGAAAAGACCACGCCGTAGTCGGTCGGCGATATCGACCGAGCGGTCGGGAGTAGCGACGACGGGCGGGACGAACGAACGGGGAGGCGGTTCGCGGCGGTATATAAGATACTAACGCTCGTCGCAGCTGAAAAGTCCGAAGCCGGCACGGTGGCGAGATGATGATGACGACAGGGTCCTTCTTGACTCGTTGGTCTCTTGTCCTCCTAGTCGGCCTCGCCGTAACAACAACGGCGGAGGAGTCGATTGGTCGCGACCCGGAGGCGGTCGTCGCGGAGGGCGCGCTTCACGAGCGTCTCCAAGAAGTGTTCCGTTCGCATCCGCACATGCGCGTTCTCACGCTCGCCGAACCTCGCCGATGTCGAAAGTCGAAGAAAAACACGAAGCTCCTCATGTCCAGGTGTGTCGTGAACGTGATCACGACGGAGGTCGGAACACATGGGGTCCGCTCGTCGTTCGCGTATCTGATACCGAACAGAAGCTTATCGGAAGATGCGCTGGCTGCAACCATGATGGCCTTTCCCTACGTGGCGAAGAGAGACGCGAGAACAACGGCGTGTCAACATCCACTACCAGACGCCGTACGCAACGCCACGTGGATCATGCTCATGAATCCTCCACGTAAGCCTTGGACGGGCCCCGTTCCCGTCGTCGTCGAGGCGACGACAACCGACCTCGCCGCCACCGCCTCACCCTTTGTATACGACAAAGACGATCCGGTCAGCGTGTACGGCATCGCGGTTGCCAGAACCGTCTATGAAACCAGCGTACGCGAAGGCACAGGTTGACTGGACATGGACAACATCGGCGACCGCTCCGACGTTCACCTGCTGGTCAAAAAGCCTGGCGGTAACTCGACGTGCGCGTCGACTCGGCTGATCGTGAGGAAGAGCGCGGTTTCGCCGCCGCCGCCCGCGACGTGCTCTTGGCGTGCGTGGTTTGAGGCCGGCGATCTTATCGTGGACTTGACCCTGTCCTTCGACAACGACTCAACGTCTGCCAACAGCACGAGAGCCGTCACGCGATACACGCTTCAGGACGTCGCAATGGACTACGTGCACCGTTTCGACGTTGGCGACTATTGCAACATCGAACCCGGACCGTGTGTGCTGGGTTCGCTAGCCAGCGCGTGTCGCTATATGACCGAGCCGCCCGAGAGCGTGGGTAACCCGCTCGGTTTCGCGGTGGACAACTGGATCCGACACGACGACACGATACACATGCGAGGATCCTTGATCGGCGACAAGGGCGTTCTCCGTTTATACCGCACGGCGCCGCTGCTCGACAAGGACCGACTCGTGGAACTGCCCTGGTGGGGTCGATGTAAAGCGAGGCTGATTACCAACACGAGCCTTTGTTCCGAGGTGGCCGGGATCGACTGGCTCGGACGATTCGACGGCGGCGACGACTCGTTTTATTCGTTTATGTAATCCCGACCTTGTGTGTTTTTTTTCCTTTCATTGTTATACCTTGCGTGTAATGCGCGCACCACCGGCAATGGTCCGACTCGGGCACAGAGCTCGCTTCGACCACCGGGTCCTAATATAACACAAGCACTTTCTCGAATATGTTTTTATTTACTTGACGTAGCATTTGTTGATTTTGATCAAATATATGATTTTTTTTGTTTTTACTCGAATATAACATTTCTTGATTTGCTCAAATATATAGTTTTCTGTTTTCTTGATTTATTAACTCGAATACTGTGTTTGTGCTCTTTGTTCGAATATATTGTTTTTTTTTATAAAAAACATAAGTGACACTCACCTCGAATATAATGTGTAATTTCTTTCCTTGTGGTTTTTTTACATCAATATTTAATTTTCTTTGTATTTGTGTACTTGAATATAATGTGTTTTTCAAAAAATTTAGTCGAAAATAATGCGTTGTTTACTTGAATATACTTGTCTTTTGTTTCCTTATTGACCATGAAATGTTTTTTTTCTAGTAAGTTTATTTCCCGAATATCTAGTTTTTTTTGGTTGACATGTTTTTTTTTGTGCACCGGTCCCAATAAACGCTGTACACGCAAGTCGTGTCTTTGAGGTTGGTTTTTTTTATTATGCTCATAACACAACAAAAACACACATTATAAAAATCATTTGAAATAAGTCTGAAGGTCACGGTCGTCAAACTCGCACGCGTGTTCGCAGGGCGCGTTGGCTTGCACAAAACCCCACTTGGTCGAAACGCCGATGACTTTTGCCACGATTTTTCGAAAGGCCAGCAGGTCTTTGTACTCGTCTTTGGTGATGTGTTTTTTCAGCACGTCGATAACGCCGGTCGCCAGCCGAAGGTTGCCCGGGTCGCTGAATTTTTTCACGTAGAACTTGTCGAGCCACTCCTTTACCGTCGAATGCGTGTCGTCGCGCTCCAGCACTCACGCCAAACCGTCGATGATGGCTTCCACCACGGCGCAGTCTGCCATCGTGTCTCCGTTGTAATACTCTAGGTGGTGGTTGTTTTTCTCGTAGTGGTGCTTGAATCCGTAATTGGCCATGGACGTCAAAAGGGGTGCCATTTCGTCTTTCGACGGCGCGGCGGCGTCGTCGGCCTTGGCGGCGGCCTTGGCGGCGGCCTTGTGCACGGCTGCCATGTTTGTGTCGCCCTTGGCTATTTCCTCCTTTTCCATGAACACGACCATTATACCCGAATAGGCCGAGGCTTCGACGGCGCTGGTCTTGCTCGAGTCGTGACACAGCAGGTTCCGTATAAAATAGCGGTCGCACAGCAGATCGAGAGGTCGGTCGCCCGGTTTCGCGGTCTGATACGTGGCCTCTTCGAGCGCCCTTGCGACGACGCTGCCCGTCATCGTCACAAACAGGCTGTGTGAGATGAGAGCCCTGTGATGTTCGCGCAGCGGCAGACACAGCGCCAGCGTGTCGTCGCACGACGGAATCCAATATATGTCGCGTTTCGTGGCCTTGCGGCTCGCCAAATTGCACAAGATCTGCGTCAGTTTGGCCGTAGCGTAGTCTGTCTTTGGAATATCCAGCTTTCGTCTGTTACATTCCGCTTTGAGATTGAGCAGATGTTCGTTCATCGACGAGGCGTCGTACCTGTACTTGTTTCGGTCCGGTATGATTCCGGTTCGCTGCTGCGTAGCAGTGGGCCTGCTGCGGGACGCCATCGCTGCGACTACACCGAGGCAAACCGGTTCGCGTAATTAATAGTATCATCGTCACGATCTCACGTACACCAGCACGATTGTAAACAACAGCGGCGCCGCCGCTGCCGACAGCACGATCGACGCGACGGCCATGGCGTGTACTCGCGTGCAATTCTCGTGCGCTTTCTGCAAGTTGGACCGCTGGACCTCCCGATCGAGCTCGGCGGTTTTTGCGTATTCGTCGACCAACCGCCTAATACTCTCTGCGTCACGCAACACGCTCCTGCCCCTTTCCGTTGCGATCGACGCGTTTTTCACCATCGCTTCAACGCCAAGTTGAAACTCGGCGAGGTCGTGAACGGCGTACGGAGCGCTCACAGGCCTAGGCGGCGGCAAGCCGCCTCCGCCGGTCAAGACGACGACGTCGCCTGACGGTCGCAGCGCGTTTCGCAACACGTACCGTCCCGACTCGTAGCACAGCGGTCCGCCGCATGCCGAGCCGCATACCACCGGGCAATCGGCGGGCAACGCGTTGTCGTTGTTACACGACGCGTACGTAACGTTGTCGACGAGAAGCGCTCGACATAAACCCCGGCGATCGCAACGAGGCGCGACGTAGTCACGCGCGCCGTCCGTGACCACGTCGCGAGTCAGCCAGCACACTCGGCGACGCCCGCCGCCGTCGAGGGTGGTGAACGCCATGTACCACCGAGACAGCGAGACGAGATCCCACGTCTCGCGCGCGGTGTGCACGTATAAACGGGCGTGCGAATGCGACGCGTGCACGGGCGTGTCCGTGTAGTAAATCGGCGTCGGTCTCGGCTCGCAGCCGCTCATGTCCGACTGCAGAGCGCTTTGCGTGCACAGCTGAACGCGCAGTTGTGCTTTGCGCGCTTCGTGTAGCGCGCTCGCCGCCCTATTGGTCACGAACCGCACGCCGTCGAGCCACCGGTCCGCCCGTTCCCGCAGCTCTGTCGACAACGAGCCGTCGACAACGACCTCGTCGAGCGCCGACGGCGCGTCGTCCAGGGCTCGCGCTATCTCACGTACGGCGTCCGTGTAGGACCCCAGCACGTCTACCCGCTCCGATCCGGTCACCACGGCCGACGCGACGACGGAGGCCTCCGTCGAGGTTATCGCTCTCGAGGCGACCGTTTTCAGGTCGTCCAAGCCGGCTCTTAGAGACTTTACGGCTCGCGCGTAGTCGTCGGCGAGGGCTCGTAGCCGGTCGTGTGTCGACCGTCGGTCCTCGCACAGTTCTTCGCATGTGTGTCTGTAGGCCCGCAGTCCGTCGCACGCGTAAGCCGCGCACGTGGGAAACGCGAGAAGCTCAGCGACGAAATCCCACTCGTCGGCCAGTTCGAACGCGTACAGGACGCGAGTGGCGGACTCGTCGTCGCGCAATATCTTCCATCGACCCGGCGCGAGAACAATCCTGTTGTCGTCGCCGGCTCCCGTCGGACCGACGGTCGGCGCGTCGTCGTAGCCTAAAGTCGGCGACCACGACGCGCACGTGACGACGGCGAGCATAGCAAACGTCACGATCTTCATTTCAGTTTATGATAGGGCGCGTGGCGTCGCGCTCGCTTAACGAACCACAACGACAGCGGCGCCGCTCCGACGTTGATTAGTAGGGTCAGAACCAGCGACGCGGTGCACACGGCTCGCGTGTGCTCGTCGACCGCCCGCGTCTTAGCCAGCTGTCGCGCCAGCGCGCGTCTGTTCACCGAGCGCGTCGAATGCAGCGTTCCCAGTCCCGTCTCGGCATCTCGCAACTCGGCGTCCGTCTCGTCGACGCAATCTCGAGCCGGGCGCCTCGAATCGCCGTCGTCGCAATACAGGATCGCTAGATGGCGCGTTGCCGCGTCGACGCGTTTCACCACGTCCGCCAGCCAAACGAGCACGGCGTCGATTCCGCTCGGTTCGGTCCGATAGTAGCCTCGTCGGCCCCACGATCCGCCCCCGTCGAACGAGAAGGGCTCGGCATCGCACGGCACGGGGACGAGCGCGCTCGCGCGTTCCACGGCCACGACGAGGCGAAGCGACGCGACGTCCGTCGAGTTGGCGAAAGTCGCGTCGATCAATCGCCCGCGACCGCCCGACGGCCAGCCGTTGTCCGAGAAGTCGGCCAACTCGGCGCAGTCCCCCAAACCTTTGAGGCAACGCAGGATCGCAGAGTATAGACTCGGCGAGTCCTTTGCGTCGAACCTGATCAACGGCGGCGACGCGTCGCCCACGGCCGCAACGCACCCGAGTGCGAGGAACACACGCCACATCGCTGTCGGGGCGATAATTGCACGATTAACGTTGTTTGTTGAATTAGTACGTCGGAATAAAAAGTCCGACGGCGACCGAGTCGATGGCGCGAGTCCTGTTGAGTTTGTTCGACGGCACCGGGAGCATATGCGCGCCGTTTATAGCCACCGGGTGGACTGTCAAAAGGCTGGACGTCGACGGCAGCCACGGGGCCGACATCGTCGTCGACATACGAAACTGGGATCCGGCGTTGGAATGGCGAGGTCCCGCACCCGACGTGATATTCGCGGGTCCGCCGTGCGAACAGTACAGCAGCGCTCGAACGCGAGCGAAACACGCACGGAACCTCGAGCTGGCCGATTCCCTGGTGACCAAAGCGCTGACGATAATCGACCACTTCCACAAAGCCAATCCGGCGTTGCAGTTCTTTGTAGAAAACCCAGACTCGAGCATGCTGTGGCGTAGGTGGGTCTCGCACAGGCTCTACCACGATGTCGAGCTTCATCCCGCGAACGTGATGCGACGACGCCGGCTCGCGGGACCCGCGGACACGAAACGCCTCAAGCGCAAGGCGTTCAAGGTCGCGTGCGGCGACAAACACGTGGTCAGGCTGGACTATTGCCAGTACAAAACCAAATACAGGAAGCGAACGAGGTTCATGACGAACAACCCGTTCGCGGGGCGTTTGTGCGTCAACGGCGCGGAATGCGCGAGCGTGGTGAACGGCCGACACGTCGAAGTGGCGCAACGCGGTCCTCGCGGCAACTCGAGGCGCAGAGCGACGGACGACGCGCGTTCGTACCACACCCTGGACCAGCTGCACGCCTATCCGCCCGAGCTCGTCGCAGCCATATTCGAGCACGTCGAGAGTTCGCCGTCGCTCACGTCGCGACAGGGCTTACAGCCCGCGCAGGACGAGCCGGCGGACGTCGAGTCGTCGTGATCCTTTGTTTTTTTTTATTTAGTATTTGTGTGTGTCAACTCGAAAAATAAATAAAAAAAAAGACAAACTTTTGAAATTGTGTTTCCTTTCTTTATTTATCAACCACCACCAAAACACCACGCTCAATCGACAAAACACTTGTACACCGTTCGCGTTGCAAACACGAAAACGGACAGCTTACAGTTCGAGTGTATCCTGTTGTGCTTGGGACACGGATACTCGGACTTTTCCGTAGCTTCCACGCACGTCAGTCCCGAGTTGAGCACCTTCACGACCACGGGCACTTTCCACAGGTCCGTCAACCTGGCGGCCTCTCTGCGCACGCGGTCGTCGGCGACGGCGACGTCGCGACGCTTGTCGAGCACGACGGCGAGCGGCATCGTCGCTTCGCCGCCGATCAAATTCATACACGTCACGTCCGAGTTTATCGGGTTGGACGAAAGTCCGACAGACAGCGACAGAGGATCGTCGAAGCCCCCGGCGTCATCGCTCCCATTGATCGTGGTCACGTACTTGAACGCGTCACCGTCTTTAGCGCAGTTGGGTAGGCGCACGCACTTTCGTACGCAATAAGGCGCCTTGTCGACGGCGGAGCGTCGATCTTCAGCGCGCTGCGACGACCTCACTTTCAGGGCCTTGACGCCACGACCGCCGCTCGCGAGCAACTCGCACAGACCGCACGAACCCGCGTTCGCCGGATAAGACAGCAGCGCGTACCGCAGCGACACGCGCTGCATCGTTTCCAGCAGCGCTCGGTACGCCTGAATGCCGCGCGTGCTGCACAAGTCCAACGGCAGATACCACAGCATCCTGAGACTCAGTTTCGACTTGCCTCGCGGCGTCCTCATGTACACGGCGATCTTGCCGACGCTGCGCGCGTACTTTTCCACCCGCTCCGACGTCGCGATGTCGGAGCGCGCGATGCGGCCCATGCGCGTGAGCGACTCCAATATGACGAGGATCAAGCTCGTCCCCATGGCCTTGGCTACGCGCGCTCGCTTCGTCTCGTCCGTCGTCGGCGCCGCGTTGAACCTGGAGTCGCAGGCCCCGCAACACTTCAAGTCGATGTCCAGATTCAGCCGGCTCACCGGTCTGCCCGGCAGAAACACTTCGTTGAAACAAAACGGCCCTCCCCGCTCTCGACTCATCTTGGGCGAACACATGTGTCCGCGCGACGTGACGGTGTACGTTCGAACGCAGCCCGGGTGGTCCTCCATGAGCAACACCGGATTTATCGCGCCCCACTCCCTTCGCGCCGGCAACGGTCCCAGCGCTTCAGAGTCGCGACCGACGCAGTACTCCACCAGATGATCGAATCGCAGCTCGGGACCCAGACGCGTCGTGTAACAGTACGGGAACGCCGACTCGCCGTCGGTCAGCGTTCCCGGGTGATTGTTGAACGCACTCACGGCGGCGACCACGTCGTCGCCGTTGTCGTCACGTAAACCGTCCCGGCCGTCGTTAGTTGTGATCTCGTCGCGTAAACCGTCTCGGTCGTAGTTCGTCGCCGTCGCGTCATCACGCGAAGCGTCCTGGTCGTCGTTCGTTGCCTTATCGCGCGAACCGTCCCGGTCGTCGTTTGTTGCCTTGTCGCGCGAAACGTCCCGGTCGGCGTTCGTCGTCGCCTCGTCGTCACGCGAAACGTCCCGGTCGTCGTTCGTCGTCGTCGCGATCTCTTGACGAGGAGGATAGTTCCAGCGCGTAAAACGTCCTCCGTCGGCGCAGGTTACCCGCACGCCGTGCAAAGCCTCGTGAGCATCGACGCTCTTGTCGAGCAGACCTCCCGGCGCCACGACGTCCGCGATCGCCGGCAGCGCCCGACCGGCCGCGAGACAGTGTAACTCCATCATCCTGTTGAACAGCGGGAAATGGTGCATCACGTCGTAGCCCCGTCTGAGCTCTTCAGCGACCGTGGCCACGTACAGCAGCTGCATGTCCGAACCCAAGGCGTCCTCGTTGCGGTCCATCGTGAGACATTTCAGGAACGCGGCGCATTCGACGCCCTTGGACTTGCACGCGTCGACCAGGACGTCGTCGAGAATAACGTCGTCGGGCGGCGGCGGCGGTTCGACGTACGCGACATCGCGATCCAACGCGCACGACGTAGCGCCATCGACGACGAGCGCTGACGCGAAGCGCAGCCGCCGTGATCGGCACGTCTCCAAATCCGAGCCGATCACGTAGACGTCGCGTTCGCCGTTCGCGTTGAGACTCACACGACGCGAACCGGTGCTTCGTAGCCACAACTGACCGGGCGCCGAGTCGCGTGTGACGCATATCAGTTCCTCCGCGGTCTGAGCGCACGTCGAGGCCGGGCGTTTTACGCTCGGTCGACGAGACATTTTTTTTCTCTCTCCACTTAACCTACCCTTCTTTGACGCCGCTGGATTTTGACCGGCTCACCCGCGATGTGGGCGTGACACATGTATATATCACGCCCACGGCTCTCGTGTCGTAACGCGTATGTGCGTGCGTGTGTGCGCGCGTGCGTATAATACTTACATCGTTACTCGACGCCAAAAAGTGTGCAAACGAAGGTCCCTTGTAGCCGGCGTCGAACTTGTAGACGCGATTCTCGGGGTTGCCGGACGTGGAGCACAGCTTCTCGATCTCGGAAAACGAGGGCAGTTCTTGAAGTTCGACCATTGACCGTTCGACGCCGGCCAGCAGCGTCGAACACATGTGTTTGTTTTGAGCCTGTACCATGACGTTGATTTCGAGATGAAGCAGCGCCGAGGCCAAGAGCACGCACATCATTAGACTTTTCCCGCACTGTCTGGGCGCCAAACACAGCGTGTAGGGGTTCGCGTAGCGAGCAAAATCTTGCTCCACGCGATACTCGTAGCACACGCCGGGGCTGTCGCAGTCGTACGACTCGGAGCCGAGCGGCGCGAGGCACAGTTTCGAGAGGAGCGCGTGCTTGTACTTGTACAGTGCGTCCCCGAATTGTTTTTGGGCAACGCCGAGCAGCACGCCTCGTACCAGTTCGAGTTGAAACGGCTCCATCTTCATGTCTTTCGCCCGGAAGTATTCAAACACCCTGTCGATCATGCGGCCGAACCTGCACATCACAGACGCCGACTCGTCGCTCTTCACGTGAGCGTGTCGTGCACGCAACGCGCGCACCCTAGCCTTGGCTCGCTCGAGTCCGACGGCTTTGATCAGGTCGGCCTGCGCCACGCGGCTGGTGACCAAACGGTTGTATTCGCCGATTCGTTCGCGTTCTTCGCGTTCCCTGGCGTCGTCTCTGTTGTGTTTCGACACGCGCAGCCGCACGCAGTCCACGCTCCACGACATAGGCACGGCCGAGTTCTTATCGGCGGGGTCGTCGGTCGTTTCGCCGAGCAGCCAGGCGACTTCGGCGAGATCGCGTGACAACGCGTTACGTGGCGCGATGTGGGTCGACGGAGGCGAGTCCGTTTCGCTGATGGACGCCGACTGCATCGCCGACGGTCGATGTCACGACGCGCGAGATCTGCGATATCCGTCGTGGATCACCGTGCGAGAGTGCGTGTTGCCCGCAAAGCAATACTTTAGGTACTGCTGGTTGTTCTCGGGCGACGCGGCAGCGGCGACAAAATCGTTAAGCGATCAAGACTCGGCGCAACTCTGCAGGCGGCTGATGTCGGACGAGCCCGTCGACTACACGTCGCGTCGCCGCGCGACGAAACGCATCAGCGCGTTCTGGTTACTCATGGATGGCGAGCTGGCGCTGGTCGAAGACGCGGACGAGGATTTTAAGTTACGCGACATCCGAGCGGAAAATCTGCAGCTCGCGCGGGACCTGTGGGTGGCGGATCCCAACTCGTGCGCCGGTATAATACGCGATGCGGGCCGCGCGTACGCGAGACTCGTGCACGTGTGCGTCGAAGCCGCGCGCGAAGCGCCGTTTTACAACATGTACGCGACGTATCCGCTGGCGCTTCGTCGACAACCCGACGACGACGTCGGGCAGCAACCCGCGGTACGGTTCGAGGCCGACGAACGCACCGTTGTTCGCCGTCGGGACATAAAGACCGGACGCGCGCTACTCGACGCCCTCGAGCCCCTCTATCGCGCGTATTTCGATCTCGCCGTGTACGGACGCGGCACGGCGACGCTCAAAGAGACCGTCGAGCGTCTCGGCGCCCAGTGGCTCGTGGACCAAGATCGCCTCGAGTTACAAATCGCGGCCGAGCTCACACACGGTTGGCTCGCTAGAATTTTGGTCAGGCTCACGATGTTCTTGTATTCAATGTACTACTAAAATATGCACGCACACGTGCGCGCAACACCGGTTGTTTTCAAAACCACAACGCCGGCGAGATGGACAGAAAAACTCGAACCGCGCTAAAGATCAACGTGACGTCGCACGAAGCCAGGGTGGTCGGGGCGGACGGTCGACGTAAAAAATATAAATACGACTGCGCTCGGGGTTCAGAGGCCTGTAAACTCGCGTGCGTAGAAGGAAAACCCGTGGGCTACTGCGTACTCGTCGAGTCCAGGGGCCCGCGCTCCAACGTCGTGTTTGTCGTGGGCGAGTGCGACGGCTCGCGTTTCATAATGCAGTACGCGCTGGACAAAAGGACCGACGACGGCACCTGCACGGTGGCGACGCCGGGGTCTCTGTCGCGGTCGTCATTTCCCGACGTCGATTCGGCCATCGCATATTGCGTCGAGCAAACGCGGCTCGAAACGGAGCCCGCCAGTTTCGTGTACGAGCGTTCTCAGCAGTGGTACACGCGAATACGAAGGGCTAACCCGAGCGTCGTGCGCGCGTATGTAATGTCGCTCCCAAACACCTCTGAACACTGCGTGCTCGTCGACACCCCGGACCCGTTCACGAGCATACTCTTTGTCAGAGGCGTGGGTTTCGTGATGCAGTGCACGATACACGCCGCCGACGACGGCGGATCGTGCGTGTTGGTGACATCGCGGGGTTCCAAGAAGAAACTCGCCGGCGTCGAGGACGCCATCGTTTACTGCGTAAAAGAGGCGAGGAACCGATCCCGCACGCAAAGCGATTACGACGCGATCGACGCGATGGAACGTGCGATCGACCGGGAGCCGGCGCATAGACGGGTCGCCGCTTTGAGGAACCACGACGAAAGGGCCCCGGGCGACGACGACGTAATTGCTCAGCTCGAAAGACTGCGCATGTCGGCGGCGACACCGCAACAAGACGTGTGCTACAGCGAGATACGAACGCGACACCCGGCGGTTGTCGGTCACGACCGCGGGTTGTCGTCACCGCGAAAAACCAGGGCCGTGTCTAACGACTACTACGAGTACATGGGCGGCGCCGACGACGCGGCGACAAGTCCGCGCGAGCCAGTTTACACCTGCGTCGATTTTACAGAGAGACGACACAAACGGTCTCGCGAGCTCGACGACGCGAGGGCTACGCCTTGCTATAGCGACGACGACTACTGCTACTAGGATTCCGCGTATAAAAGCCACGCCCCGTCTTTGTCGTAGTTACCCAACCAGATATATCATTTTGAAAATGAATAAAAGTTGTAAACTATTGCGAATCTCTGTTTCATTTTTTTTCCCCACTAGCTACTCTCGTCCCGGCCCGACCGACGGTCATCCCGACCGTCGGTTTTACAGTGGTTGTGTTGGGGGGTCGGCCGGTGGGTATATAAACACGTCCGGTGTTGCATCGAGACGCCAGTTAAGCGACGACCATGGTCGCGTTTGTTCCGCTATGCGCGGTCCTCGCGCTGAGCCGTTTGTACGGCGCGAACTGCGCACCGTGCGAGAAGCCCAAACCGCAACCGGTGATCGGATATCTTGGCGAGAGCGTAGATTTGTTGGGTTTTTTACAGAGTCCCCACGATGTGTTTTTTCACGAGGACACACCGAAATACGGCGGCGGCCGTTTCTACGAGACACGCAACACCTCGTGCGGTTACCGAGTCTCGATCCGATACGTCACTTGCACAGACGCGGGGAATTATCAACTCAGCGGCGTCTCGTTTACGCTTGCCGTGAGCTCCAATGACAACGGCGTGCTGGCGTATTCGGTGCAAAAAACAACCCAAAACTCTCGCGTCTCAATTCCGACGCAGAACGTCATCCGTATAGACGCCCTGGTCGACGACGCGGCGCACCCGATCCAAGTGTGGAACGCCACGAGCCGGCTGCTCGATCCCAGATGTTTTATGACGGCCGACGCCGCGTTTGTCGGCTGCGGCGAGACGCCGGAATACTATCTGTACCAAGTGCAATCTGTCCCGGGAGCGCGGTGCGCCGCCGCCGACGACGATGGGCTCGGCGGTCCGAACCTCGAGGAACTGGAACCCGTCGACACTCGAGTCGACCTGAGCGCTTTCGACATAGAAGCGGGTATGTGCCCTCTCTTTCGTGTGCGTATGCGTGTGTGTGCATGCGAGTGACAACTGTTTTTTTTTCTCTCCTCCCCTATGCAGATCTTCGTAAAATCGAGGAAAGCATCGCCGCGATCTGTAAGGGGAGAAACCATGGCTCCGCCTTTACACCGACCTGCGCCGTCGCGCTTGTGTTACCCATTCTCAATAGTATTATGTGACAAACATAGGACTCGATATTATTATGTGATGACATAGGACGACGCCGTGTCCTTTTTTAAAAAATAAAATAAAGCTATAACCATAGGATAAGTCTCAATGGTGCCGATATGTAGGACACGGTGTCTTTTTATAAAAATTTTGCCGACAATAAATACAAATGACAAACTTATTGTTGTGTTTTTTTTAATGAATTAAGTCAGCACAAACAGTTCAACACGGCACGCACATCCTCCGGCGTCACATTTTGGCTCAGCGAGCGCCAGTCGCCACACGACAGAAACTCGTGAGCCGTCAACCTGTCGTCCGGGCGCATTCTCAGTAGTCCAAACACGACGTTTTTCACACATTCCTTTTGCAACGCGCTCTCGGCGCCGAACATGGCGACTCCGTCCAGGTCGAACATTCGCTTCACGATATCGATCGTGGAATAGGTTCTTCTGGCGGCAAACAGGGGTTCGACCAGCTCCACGATCAAGACGCCGAGACTCCACATGTCCACGGCGCTCGTGTATTCGACGGAGGGCTCGCGGCACGCAAACAGCTCGGGTGCCCTGTGGGTCACCGTGACCGTGTCGTTCGACATCCGCCCCATCGCGTTACGCGAAAGTCCCACGTCGCCGACCTTCACGGTCAGGTCTTCGGTCAGCATCACGTTGCTAGGCGTCAAGTCTCGGTGTATCCAGTTCAAATCGTGCATAAACGCCAGCGCCTCCGCCGCTTGAACGGATATTCGCGCCGCGACAGACGGCGGCACGGCGACGGACCGTCTAACGACGTCGTACACCGTGTACGGATAGTACGTCATCAACGCCGCAACGTCGCGGTCTTCGTACAACAGCACCTTGTGCAAGTACACGACGTACGGGTGTCCTCTCAGCGCTGTCAAACACGAGAGTTCTCGTATAGTCGCGTCCATGAGTCCGTCGTCGTACGGACTGGGGTGGAAAACCTTCAGGGCCAAGACTTCTTCGTCGGTCGTCTCGGGGTGCACCTTGTATACCGTACCGTATGTACCTGCGCCGATTTGCTCAGCCAAACGGTAGCCCTCCATTTTTTTTGTCTACGCGTCATTCTCATTTTTCCCATAGCGTGTTTTTATATATAACTCCCCCCTCCCGCCCGACCGACGGTGCCGCTCCCCGACCGACCAATGCAGCTTCTTCGACTTTATATACGTTTACGGTCTCCACAAGATGGCGCTGCGCCATATCAATAAAAGACGACATTTTTTTTGTTTGTTTGGACCACGTTCGATTTTATTTTTTTTTTTTAAATCTTTATTCGTTCCAGAGCGTGCCCAACGGCACCGTCCCGCGCTCCACCGCGTCGACGGTGGCGAAGCCGTGCCGCGCAATGTCGTCGTGCACGTCGTCGACGGCGCGCGACGCGTCGACGACCCGCCAGTTCACCGAGCCGTCTTCCCGCATCAAACGTCGAAACTCGTGCAGGACCAGCGTTTGAAACTCGCTCGTTTCGTAGCGCTCGGCCCCGAACCGGCCTCGTAGGGCCGCGTAGGTCGGATCGAGTTCCAGGAACACAACGAGGTCCGGCTTGGGTAACCCCGCGTCCGGTTTCGTGCACCAGTCCACACAAAGCCCTCCTCCTCGCTTGGCGCCGGTGAAAGCGACGCCCGAGAAAGCGTATCTGTCCAAAACCAGCGTGACGCCGCATTCCAGTTTCTGCTTGATCAGCGGCGCTCGTTCCCAGCGGTTTGCGGAGAACAGCAAGTGCGCCGCGTGGTCCTCCAACTCGCTTTTCTTTTCCAAGTAGGAAGCGAGCATTTGTCCGATAGGCGTAGTCCTGTCGGGGAATCGCATCGTCTCGACCCGACGACGACCGCTCTGCCTCAGCGCCGAAACCAGCTTTTCGCACTGCGTCGTTTTCCCGGCTCGATCTCCTCCCTCTAGAACAATAAGAGCGCCTCTTTTCTTTGAGGCCATGGTCGTCGGACACACACACACACGAGAAGATACACACACACACATATATATATTAGTCCCCCGCCTTAGCTGTTTTTTTGTACCGAAAAAAAAAGCCTCGCACTGTTTATATTATCTGTGGTTTTTTTAATAAAAAAAAATTGTTAAAACCCACAGCCTCGTGACGGGTCAGCTACGGTGATTTATTAACACACACGAGTCAGATCGCGTCGCCGCGTCTCATAACAATGGCCGACTCGGGGTTGTCAAATCGCGTCGACGCATACTGGGATAAATATATAAGGATCAAGCCCGTGTGTAGAGTAACGCCCCGTCGAGGCGTCGCTCGGAGATGGAGAAACGAGACCGCACCGTCGGTCGCGCAGAGCACGCCGCCTCCCGTCGACGACCGTCGCTCGAGGGACGAGGCCCGGCGCTCACAAAGAGCGCCGCCTTTCGGCGACGACCGTCGCTCGAGGGACGACAGGGACCGTCGCTCGAGGGACGACAGGGACCGTCGCTCGAGGGACGAGGCCCAGCGCTCTCTG
>JARVGQ010065263.1:0-12239 GCA_031762355.1 Hypsolebias martinsi | reverse complement strand
AGTTCCGACTTACGTTAAAATCGACTTACGAACGGTTTGTAGGTACGGAACCCGTTCGTAAGTCGAGGACTACCTGTGCTTATAGTTAGAAAGTAAGTTTAGAACTATACAAGTCAGCAAAAATTTTACACCTGGAAAAATTATCTGAGGTGTATTTTTTTTTAACAAGCAATCTCCTGCTCATTCACATGGAGGGGGCAGAAATTAAAACTTGAACCAGTTGACAGGGAAGCTGCACCCGTGTCAGCTCCAACTTCCATGCGCTCGAGGAAAACCCATAAATATTTCTTGTAGACCAAATGTTGTATGAGTTTCTCTTTTTGTTTTAGAAGTTTGTCAGGCTGGATGTGTGAATGCTGTTGTTATGGATAAAATACATTTGGAATTAAGTCTCCCTGCTTATTATTATTATTTTAATTGGAATGGATTTTATTAGCAAACATTTGCACAACATTGCTGCTACATCCAATGTTTAATTTCAATCCAATGTGTTGACTATAAATACAAAAGTTGGGCGAATCTTCCAACAGCCGTGTCTCATTGCTTTGATGTATCACTTGTGGTAGCTGCTGTAGCATTGGATGCTTATACTGATCCAAAATAAAATAAAATAAAATAAAAATCTAGTTTTTTTTTTATTTGTCTTTATAACTTTGAGGTTGACAGGTTGTAACTGTGCGTATTTTTAACAGGAATGAGTAAATTTTCCTTTAAATTGCTTTGTAGCATTGATGCTGGATTTTTCCTGCTTACAGAAAGAGCAATCATACGAAACTAAATACAAAATGAAGATGGAGCTAATGAGCAGAAGGACGTTCCAAACACTGCTCAGGCTTTGACACACACACAAAAAAGTCCTAGCTAAACAAAATCAGTCTTGAAAAACTTCTCTTGACTCAGGCTGTTACATTTGCGCCGCTCCGCTGTTGCAGTTTTAAGCAACACACAAACTTATTAGAGACACAGCTAAAGATAGACGGGTTATTTATCAGAGATTATACAATCGTTAGAAGATTCATACGCCTGGGGAGCCTAAAAGACTCTGAGCTGACTTTCATCTCAGACCTGCCCCAACAGAGCGAGCTGAGGTTAGAGAGACAGGGCTGAAAAAGATAAAGCAGACTATCAGAAGACACAGTCTTCAAACGCAGCCGCCCTGCTGTGTTTGTGTGTTCATTGCTTTAACCCCATAATGAGTAGCCTTGAGGGGGTCCAAAGCCATTTGGCATTTCTTCATTTCCTGATTTAAAAAAAAAAAAAAAAAAAGCACCACTGAGCCTTTTATCTCTTCAGCTCTGACACAAAAATACATACAGAGGCACTCTCTCTCTCACACACACACAAAACACATACCGGTTATGGTCTTACCACAAAGTTTTGCACAATTAAGCTCACTTTGCTGTTAGAAATGGATGTTGTGTGCATTTACAGGCCAGATATTTACGTTAATGTGCATGTGTGTGTATTTGTGCATGTAGAGGTTGTAATTAACCAAAATCAAAACCGCTACAGTTGAAGCATTAGCCATCACTGGAGATCTAAACTATGCGACATGGAAGAGTGAAATCCAAGGTTTGGAGCCAGACAGACAGATTTTGACCTCAGATTGCAGATAATTGTGGCTTCCTCTTTTTGTGTCTCGAACACATGCACCCCCCACCCTCCCGCCCACACACACACACACACATTCAAACCCAACTTCAAATAGATTTTAAAGTTCAGCTACTAATGTGAACTGAATTTGACTTAAGGGTATGTAAATGAAAATAACTTTTCTGCCACACTGTCAGCCTAAGCGTTTCCATCTTTTTGATTTTGACAACATAATCTACTTTATAAAGGTCAGGAAAACACCAGATTTATATGTAATGACTACCAGTATTAATGTTCATACATGACGGTTTTATTCTGTCTATAAATACATATTCATGACTCCCAAGTTGATCCACAGATAAAAGGGCTTCACAAAAGAACATTTACTGGTTTTATTGGGGGGATTTTAAGAGGCTAAAAACTTTAAGAAGTCTTGTGTGCAAATGTTTCTATAAATAATATTCATATTCTGATGATTTGAACCAGTAACAGGGATTAAAACAAATTCTACAATAAAAATCTGATATGGAATCAGTTAACTGCATGTTGCCAGAAATGCATTTTTTTCGAGTGAGACAAATGTGATACTGCATTTTCCCCCTGTACAAGTCACTCCGGCATATAAGTCGCATTAAGTTCAAAAATGTCAATAAAGTGGAGGGAAAAAAAAGTTGCTTCACAGTTTGTCACATTTATTATGAGTCACTGCTGACCCCTTGGAAATGTGGGCTGGTGTTGTGCCAAAAATTGACTGGCTGCCAAATGGCGAGCCTCGGGAGCGAGCACAGGTGGACTTTAACAAGACATTAACAAGATTAACGATTTAAAACAATTATTTGTTTGCTCGACATTATAGAAAAGTTCTGTCTCAGTTCAACTTTTCCTTTATAAATGCACTGTAACGGTCAAAAATAGCTTCATTTCAAAAATTGATTGGCAGCTGCATGAGCGCACAGAGGGAGGGTGGTGGTAGGTGGGCGGGTGGGGGGTGGAGCAACAACATATAAAAGCCTAGAGGGCCCTCTAGTGGCTGCAACTGGTGAATTTCAAATGTCAGTCAAAATTTGGGTTATACATATGGGGGGGGTGGGGGAAAACGTATATTAGTTGCTTCGTCATATAAGTCATAGGACTTGCAAATGTATGCAAAAAGGTTCAGTGTGACATACTCCAGAAAATACGGTACATTTTCTGTTGAATTTTCCCCTCTCAGTTGAACAAGCTCCATATTTTCTAGACTTCTGTACAAATAGATGTAATGCCAAGGTGGCGCATGTTTGGTTTATTAAAGTTGTCTCTGTTTATTAATACAGGACACCTCTTTTGTCCATTTTTCCAATGAGACAGTGGCTCCCCAGGCTCTCTGAATCATCTTTAAGCCCTTTGAATGTTTTTTTTTACTTTTTTTTATTTTTTTATCTACAGTTAGTCTGTAGACATGTTGTGCAGCGTACGCTTAAAAATTAGGAAAGTAACGAGTGAAAATAATTCAGTATAGAACTGAGGAAAGTCATCAGCTTTTAGTTGATAATTCATTGTATGACAATTGTCTTTAGCCACTTGTATTTATTTATTTTTTCCTTTTTTTTGGGGGGGGGGGGGGGTCCCGTTTTTGTGCCTAAACATTTTAAATTTGTCAAACTGTTTATATATTTCATTAACCAAAGGGATGTGATAATTTGTGCTGTTGAGAGAGTTCCAATGAAAAACTGGTCCTTTGACATGTTGTCAGTTATTTTTCTATACACCGCTGCTTATGTTGAGTTTAGAAGGTTTTCCATGCTTGAGTGAGCCACAGGTCAGAGATACTTGGCTTAATAAATGTAAAAGAAAACTGTCCCTCTTAAAATGTTGAGGCATTAGACAGAACATTAAAAGAAGCCAGTCTTTGAAAGTGTCATGAGTTAAACCCAAAGTGCAGACAGAAACTCAAAGGACAAAAAATAAATAATCTAATTTATTGACCAAAAAATAAACAAAAAAAAAACTGTCATGGCAGCTTGCAATCAAAAACACAACTGACACAAATGAGAAAAATGACACAAGCTTTAAAGGGAAACTAATGAGGGAGAAATCACTACACCTGGGGAGAGACAATGAGGAACAGGTGAGTGGGAGGGACATGAGCTAACGTAGTGAAGAAACACTGGGGAAGTTGAAATACAAGTACAGTACCGGTAAAACAAAATCACAGAAAACTAAATCAACACATACACATAACTCATGACAGAAAGCCTTTAAATTAATGGCCAAAACCACTTTATAATGTTACAATAAAGTCTTACTTCATACAAAGTATAAATAAAGGACTCAAGTCTAACAGTATGAAAAAGGTTAAAAAAAAAAAAAACCTCAAGATATTTTTGAAATGACCCTACATGCATTTTTTTCTACCTTAATCAAATAATTTAGTTTTATTGTAAAATTATGATGTTTTGGTAAATAATGGTTTAGACCAGGGGTCTGCAACCTTTATGATCAAAATAGCTTTTTTTTTTACACCTTCATTCACTAAATTAGATGTGTCCAGAGCCACAATAACCTGTGATTATCAACTGGTGGCCCATGGGCCACTTAGGTTTGTTGGAGGAGATTCGTGTGGCCAGTAGGGGTGATATTATAAAGCTAATGATTTTTAACATGTATTGATATTTTTTACAATGTAAGACAAATGAAAAGACCAGATTCTTGTAAAAAAAAAAAAAATGCATGTGGGGGTGGGGGGCGGTGTTTTTTAAATTGAAAGAAAAAAAAAGAAGTGTGCAGACCTATGTTATTTTTTAAATTGTGAAAAAAAAATTACCATATTTTTCTGACTATAAGGCACACTGAAAATCGTTTAATTTTTCTCCAAAATCACTAGTGAGCCTTATAATCAGGTGCACCTTATGTATTAATTCTGGTTGTGTTTACTGACCTCGAACTGATTTTTTGTGGTACATGGCGCTCAAAAATCTGTCAAAATGAATTTGTTTCTCTTAATGCGCCTTATAATCCGGTGTGCCTTATATAGTCCAAAAAATACGATAAGTATCAGGGGCGAAGCAAAATTTTGAAGAGTATTTGCAAAATAAATGACAGGAAAACAGCTAAAACTAGTAATTTTTTTGTTGTTTATATAACAATAAAATTCAGTTTTGTGTTAGATTTGTTCATAGCTTGAAAGAGCTGCTGTGGCGGGACCAAAGAGCCACATGTGGCTCCAGAGCCACAGGTTGCAGACCCCTGGTTTAGATTGAGTGCACTAGTAGCAAATGTTCGAATGTTAAGGAATAAAGAACCTTTAAAAATCAGAGGTTAGTCATCAGTGAGAGGAGCTCAAAGTTACGAGTTTAAAAAAACAATGCCGTAGGCTGCTCTTACTGCTATTACTTGTTTATTGGCTATGATGCAAGCAAGCCACTGAATAGCACGGGCCACACACATTTGCACCATTCCCACTACTGTTGGCAGGAATGCTGGGATTCATTACCTCAGACTGACAATTGAGGTTTACTGCAGGTGGCTGAAGATTGTTAAGTTGATATGATTTTAGTTATAAAAATGGGATTTGTTTTATTGTGTCTCTTTGCACACCTAGGAAGAAGACGCAAATATGTCAAAGAGGAGAGCTCAGAGGAAGTTTGCCTTATTGTCGCTGTTACTGGTAAGTTTTCCTCCTCAGCCTCAGTTAAACCCAACTCCTCTCCTTTGCCTTCATTTGACCTCATCGCCTTCCCTCTTCTGTTCCTTTGATTTTATCTGCATCCTGTGCTTTTCTGGTTACATTTTCAACACATTCACTCATATCTCGGCCTTTGTGGTATTTCGTCCTTGGAAAAACTTTTTGATCCAGCAGACAAGTTTGCAACAATAAATTATTCCACAAGTGGTAGTACATCATTCAGAGTTTGCACAACTCCGCTCAACTTGAGTACTTCCGAAAGCAGATTTCTTTATAATTGTAGATTTGATGTTGGAATGCTCTGGCAAAGTTATGGAAAGGCTTTTAGCACCTCACCCTCTTTGACTCCTTCATCTGTTATCCTTTAAAGTGACCCTTTAATGTGACCCTTAGATTTAAACTGATTTCAAACAGGAGGCAAAAATGGCGCGGTCTCGTTCGTAGGACAAAATGTTTGATTATCGTAATTCTGAGGAGGTTTTTTTGGGGGGCAATATTGCTAATATTTTTTACCAACCTATTTTGTTTAAGAAAGATTGTGATGGACACTAAAATGATGAGGGAAAACTACAGTTGTTTACAGTTGTAGATATTTGAACAACATTTTAGATCAGGTGACATCTTTTCAGAGATTTTTTTTAGGGCAACCTAACAAAAAGCAGTAATCCCAGTCTTGATGTAATAATTAAATAATGTTTTTCTCCATCACTTTGAGATAGGATGCACCCAATGTTTGTGTACTGCACACAAAAAAACATGGATAGACAGAATTTATTACTTGATGCTTTTGAATGGGTCATATGAAACTACCCACTTCTTTATTCTGAAAATGACTACTTATCCTGGAGATACTCATTTGCCTTTAAATGCCTCTAAATTGACTGTTTTATTTCAAAAAAGCTTATAATTCAAACATAATTTTCATATATTTTTGTTTCTGGTTGCATGGACACTCAATAGGAACAGTGATGTAATAATTGGTTTAGAGCTGGTAGAGGAATTATCATTTTGTCTTTTTATTTCACTTAACCTCAATGAAATCTGGACTTAACTCACAATAAACTTGGGCTGTTTTCCTTTTTTTAGTTACTAGACTCATTTTTAAGGGGATGGTAACTTGGGGGCTGTTCAATTAGTTGCGGTTCCCATTCTCACCACTAGATGCCACTAATTCTCACAATACATTAACTCCATCGTCTTGTTGAATTGTATTTACATCAACTGTACTTCAGGCATGTAAACTAAGGGTCAGCCTTGATTTTTGGATCTGCTATGTATTTTTATCAGGTCATCTGGCCAGAAAAGAACAGGCTTGTGTACACAAACACTTGTTCAAACACCACTGTGTGCCTGCCGACAGGAGATGGTTAAGCAGAATGGGAAAGAAGGAGAGAGATGTTATTAAAACAACAGAGTAAATATGGAGAGACTTAGTCATGAAATCATTTGTTTTCTCTTCATCGTTTTCTGGACTGCAGATGATTGTTAAAAGTCAGTTAGTTTGTTTGGAGAAGGACAAAGTCTGCTGGAAAAGCTATAAATACCAGCTGCTACTTATTACATTAGGCCACAGTGACACAAAGCATAAACACACACACACATGCATGCACACACACAGTCATGTTCCCATCACTGCAGGGGGCATTACATTAGCTTCTTTTTTGTTTTGAAAATGTACCCTGAACCACAACTTGCCTAAATTTAAACTTACCACAATTTGAACCTCAAACCACACTTTTTAATACTCTCCACATAAAAACTAATAGTTGCTGTTTTGGGGGAATTTTTGTCTTAAACGTGAGGTGCCTTAATCCCAGTCAAGGACTGTGTAAACACATGGAAGCCCCCAACAACAAGAACACAAACACCACATGAGCAAATGCTGGTATTGTGCAACATTTTTTTTATAAAGAACACACAATGATCACAGCACATCTTTGTTTCAAAGACAAATAATTCATAATATGACAGTTGTCTTTTTACAGCTTGCTTTGTGCCACACACAATAAAGCTGGTGATCCTTAGCAACCTGGTTAGGGTTATGGATTAATAAATGCATCATGCAGGGCAGTTTTTATTGCCTGATTGCTTATGCAGCATTCACACTATTGAGATCCATTTTTCTTCTGTAAGTTTGTCGGCATCTTTCTTGTTCAATAATTTTTGTTCTGTTTCAACAAATCATATCAAAACGTTCAGCTCGTTCAGGAGAAGGGTGCTATGACTTTTGGTATTGCTGCAGTTTTGGTTTTTTTGAAATATTTAGTCCTTTTCTGCCATTTTTGTTTCTCTTGGGAAATAAATTGAGCTCATTTTCCATCCTTCAAATCTTTAGATCTGTTTACAACCTGTTACTGCTCCTTTCACATCTTCTTTCAGTTTCCTTGTGCCTGTTTAACCTTTTTTTTTTTTCTTATTTCAGCTGCTTTTTCAACACTTAATTCTTTCAGGGTATTTCTGCTAACTACAACATTTTTGTGCTTCTTCTAACTTCTTTCTGCAAATTTCAGCTTGTTATGCTTCTTTTAGCTTATTTCTGCAAGTTTCAGTTTTTTTCTACTATCTCAGCTACTATTAAGCTGTTTTATGCTAATTTCAACTTTTTCAGCTAATTCCAGATTTTTTTGCACTCATTTAAACCTTTTTCTGCCTAAATCAGCAAAAAAAAGTGCTCTCTCCACTCCCTTCTGGTAATTCAAACTTCTTACTTTAGCTACTTTTTAAGCTGTTTTCTTTTTCTTTTTTGCCAATTTAATCCTTTTTCAGATAATTTCCATTTTTTTGTTCTCAGTTCTGCTTTTCTTCAGGCTAATTGGGCAAACATGTTCTTTCTGCTTTCTTCTTCTAATTTAGGTTTGTTCTTCCATTTCAGCATTTTTCCCCCTGCTAATTTTGGCTGTTTTTTAGCAATGCAATTTATTTAGTTACAGTTTGACATTGTAATCACCTAAAGAAAGACCTTACATCTGAATGTCTTCACAAACAAATGACTGACTTCTTTATGCACGTAATACACTCACAATGACCTATCAATGTTTCTTGTCATCAAAAGGCAAATGTGGAGCATGATGTTTTTGCCCATTCCTGTGAGTCTCTGTGTTTGAATTTAGAATATTGTTTAGTTGCAGCAGGTTAAACACAGATTTAATGCCTTTTGATTCCAGCCTCAGGTGGATCTTGTTAGTTTCAGATGGATGACTCCTGTCAGAGAGTGACTGCAGTCATTCTGAATGTGCAAGATTTTGTCTTCATAAGTGTTTAGCATTTGTCTCGCTCACTGTGACCCCCACCTGCCTGTCTCTCTGCCCCCCTCAGGTGTGTTGTGTGTTTGCTAGTGCCGAGTACTCCAGCTGTGGAGAGTATGAGTTCTTCAACCAGACCAGCAATAGCTGCCAGGCCTGTCCTCAATGTCAGCCGGGGCAAGAACCACATATGGTGAGTGCATTTACAAATAAGCACCCCCCAACCCCCCACACATGAAAACCATTCATTTAGCACACAGTCCCACTTGTTGCTATATTTAAAGTACATGTAGTCTTTGTGTGTTTACATCATTTGAATTTACTTTCCAGCAATACTTTTTTTTAATTAACTAAAGGAATAAGGTTAATTGAACACGACTGCACAAAACTGACAAATAGCATGAGGGATAGAGATTTTGATGTGTGTCAGGTTTTGCTCAGACCACCCACAATCCTCACACATTGGACAGAACCACAAAAGCACACATAGCTGCACAGTGAAGGGTGCCTGAAGTCGAATGAACAATTTTTTTCATGCTTTTTGCTCTCATGGACATCAATGTAAAGGCACGCATAGCACTGAATGATTTGCAGTAGGCTCATTGTGAGTTAGTGTTCGTCAGACAGTCTGCAGACAGCCAAAGTAAACACAGAACAGGTAAACGCTTCAGTGGGCACCCCAGGGTGCCACACCCTCCTCGAACAGACAGCTGCATTCAAGAGTGAACAGTTATCTGGGTCTAGCAAACGCGTGTTTTGAGTTTTGCCTTCATACTGTCAGGGGAAAGCACAGACTTCCCAGGCTCCTCAAACTTAATGTGAAGCATTGGATACATGGTGGATCAAACAAACAGTATGGGTTCCTACAATTCATTCAGTTCATCCAGTTAGTTAGTGAGAATACTACAGCCCGCACTACTTCTCAGTTTTTGCAGGGAAAAAAAAAAAAGAAATTAGGATCACAACAAATCAATCAAAATATGGTACTTTCAAAACGATATGTCAGTCTTCAATATTTGGTTGTGAATCCCTTTGCCTTAATCACTGCCACGAGGCGACATGGCATTGAGGCAACCAGCCTGTGGCATTGCCTGGGAGTATAAGGAACCCCAGATTTCCTTGATGCTTGCTGTCAGCTCTTCTTTGTTGTTGGGTCTAAGTCCCCTCATTTTCCTCTTGAGAATACCCCATGGATTTTCAATGGGGTTTAGGTCCTGGCGAGTTGGCTGACCAGTCAAGCAATGTGGTGGCATGGGCATCAGACCAGGTTTTGGTGCTTCTGGCAGCATGGGCAGGGACCAGATCCTGCTGGAAGATGACATCTGCATCTCCATACAGATCCTCAGCAGAAGGAATCATGAAGTCCTTTAAAACAGTCTGGTAGACTGTTGCGATGACCTTGGATTTAAGAAAGCAGAGTTTACCAATGCTTGCACCGGACATTGCACCCCAAATCATGACTGACTGTGGATATTTCACACTGGACCTCAAGCAGTATGGGCTCTGTTTCTCACCCTTCTTCCTCCAAACCCTTGGACCTTGATTTCCTAATGAAAGGCACACTTTACTTTCATTGGAAACGAGGGCCTTGGACCACTGGTCAGTGGTCCAGCCCTTGGCCCAGTTGAGAAGCTTCCTACGTTGGCTCAGGTTCAGAAGTGGCTTGACCCAAGGAACCAGACAGTTGTAGCCCATCTCCTGGATGTGTCTGAATGTGGCTGTTTTTGAAGCTGTGGCTCCCACCTCATACCACTCTTTCTGGATCTCTGCCAGATTCTGGAATCTTCTCTGTTTGATAATCTGCTGAAGCCCACAGGCATCTCTTTGGCTGGTGCATCTTCGCCTGCTACATTTTGCCCTTCCACTAGACTTTCCATTGACATGCTTGGACACAGTACTCTGTGAACAGCCAACCTCATTAGCTATGAACTTTTGTGGCTTACTCATCCTATGGAGGGATCAATGATGGTCTTCTGGCCAGTTATGTCTGCAGACTTCCCCATGTTGAACCGAACTGAGATAACTGAACCAAACTGAAGCAGTTTAATGACACGTGGGGAAACCTGTGCAGGTTCTTTGAGTTTAGTAGATGATTAGTGTGTCACACTCAATGCGTGTCATGTCCAATTTTATTTTGAAAAAAACGTAACATCCGCAAGAACAAACCACAAAGTAGCAAGGGACGACTGTATTGTGATAACATCAGAAATAGGTGATGGAAGAGACAGTTTCAAAATCAGTTTTTTTTTTTTTTATTGTCTTTTGTGTTTATAGTCTTTTTTAACTTATTATTACCCCTTTGGTTTTTATGTCTGCTTCGTTCTGTTCCTGTATTTCCCCGGTGCCTCAGTCAGGTTGCCCCGCCCAACTACCCCCGCTCTGTTTCACCTGCCACAGCTGCAGCCACTTCTCTCATCAGCTCCAGTCTTTTTTATCCCCACAGTTCTCATTCATTGCCAGCAGAGCAATGTTGCTTTCTTTGCCATGTTCCCGTATCCCTGTGCTTCCTCGTGTCTCTGTACCTCCCAGTGTTGAGCTTAGTTCCACGAGTTTTTGCTGCCAGTTTGTGTTTAAATAAAGTTTTCGTTAGTTTTTCAAGCTTTATAGTGCCAGTCTGCATTTTTGGGTCCAACATCTATTAAACGATGATACAAATATTTTAATCTACCTACATACTTTGACCTCCAAATTCAAGCTGTCATAAAAAATATCCGGCAAAGCAACATTTTACCATGCATGCAACCACAACACGCACAGTAGAACTGTTAAATAGGAATAATCCTTGCTGCAATAGAAAAACAAGTACTGTAGTACATAAAATGGTTGCATTAACTATGATATAAAACTTCAAATATTCATGTATTTTTTAACATGAAACACAAAGTTATCTGAATGGACAGTCGGCTACATGTAGTGATATTACCAGACCTTTATGTAAAGTAGAGTCTAAAAGTATAAACTTGGACTTGCTCTGCCACAAACTCTTGCAGATGCACGAGCATGCTCTCATGCTGGGGTGTGTTTTTCAACCATCCCCCATCTTAGTCGTTGTTTCATGCAGGAGAGCATCACCCCGCCTCGAGCCCACAGGCACAGAACGTAAAGCCGGTGGTAAAGCAGCCTGTATGGGACGATTAATTATACTGAAGAACAAATGCCTGCACAATAAATAATTTAGTTATGATTAATTATTAAGTTCTCTGCTCATATCTCCTTATTTTTCAATTATTCCACAACACATCTGGTACATAAGGCCTGTCTAGTAATTAGGAATAATTAAAGCGAGGCATCTCTTCGCTCCTGCTGAGAGTCGTCTATTACTTGAACACCAAGATGGATTTTGTTGAGAGAGTTCATGTAGCAACAGTTAAAGAGAAAGTTTGGACATTTTTAAGCAGAGTTATGTGGACAGGTTATGAATAAGTAACTTGCCTGTTAAAGATTGTTTTTTAAATGGTCTGAATTGGAGGAAAAAGATTAAAGATGAACAGACAAGCTAAAAGCTACAACAAAAGTGGATGGCTGCCATGCTAAAGAAACTTGTTTCAAAAACTTTGTTCGTTTAACTGCTGTCAGTTTTGCTTTAAGTGTTTTTCATGGCAGGGATTTAATATTACAGATAGTCCTCGGGTTACGACAGTCTCGTCTTACGACGTTTCGTAGTTACGACGGCATCTCCCTTATTCACGTTACGCGGTTACGTTCAGTTTTACGTCGGTTTTTACGTCGGTTTTACGACG
>JARVGQ010065186.1:0-12282 GCA_031762355.1 Hypsolebias martinsi | reverse complement strand
AGTTTTTATTCACAATTTCTTTAGTGCCCCAACTTTTTTGGAATCCGGTTTGTAAATAAAGAACTCAAGTTGTGAGGTATAATTAAAAGACTGTCGTCTTTAGACCAGAGCTGACATAATTTTGTTGGTGAATGAGGCCATCCTCTGATCCATTCAACTATTGCTCCTGAACAGAACTTCCAGAGACTTGAACTCCTCCTCTGGAGGTAAAGTCTACTTCCCCTAGAGAAAACATTTCTTTCTTTCTTTCTTTTTTCCTGCAATTGAATGCTTCTTCCATGTTCAACCTCTCACCTCTGGTTATGAAATATGGTTCATGACTAAAAGGACACAATCCCAGATCAAAGCGTATTAAATAGGCTTCCTCTGAAGGGTGACCAGGTTCAGCCTAGAGAGAGGAGCTCCTTCATAGGGGGAGGTCGGAGGAGAGTGCATTGAAAGGAGTCAGCTGAGATGGTGTGGGCATCTGATTAGCCCACTAGCCGGCTCTCTCTGGAGGTCATCCAGGCACATCCCACAGGAGAGTCCCCCAGTAGGAGCTGGAGAGAATTGCTGGGTGTTTGAGTCTATATCAGGAAATGCTGGGAGCAAATATGAGTTTGTTTGGTTTTGAAATATAAAGGTGTGAAAGTTCTCACTCTCACGTCCATGGTGAAATGAATCCAGCAATTTGTTTGTTTTTTTGTTGAGGGTGTAAATGAAATACTCTAAAATGGAAATGTCACTTAAATGGCATTTTGCATTGTGAGACCCGGCACGGCACAGTCTGCCCTTAATCCACACAGAGTGCTGTCTCGATGTGGGCGGGATTATCATATAAAAAACACATGATGTCATATTTGTGACAAATACGGAGGATTACACTCACCTCGTCATTTGTCTAGGGTACCAAAACTTTTGGGGAGTTTATACTTGAAGCCAAGAAATAAATAAAACAGAGCACTCTCACACAAACCAAGAGCAACACACTAATGGAGAGAATGAGGTCACTAGAGGATGTCCAGTTGGCAGTCGCCACCCCCCCACCACCCGGGCCAGTGAACCAATCAATGGCCAACAGTATGCTGACGTGAAGTCGGCCCTAACAGCCCAGTCAGAATGGAACCCCAGGACTCTGGCTTCTAGGAATCGGGCTGGAAGTGTGCCACAGCACCAAATACAAATACGTAGAACCAGTGGTGTAGTCTACGTTATAAACGAGTATACGGAGTATACCCACTAGAAGAGCTTAAGATTTTCAGTATACCCACTTAAAAGTTCCCAATGATACACAACGTATTAGGCATGTGTCACTGATACGTTAAACAGCAGTTAAATACTTCCGTAACAATCTATGGATATGCAGCGCTTGTTTATTACATTCGCTTATCCAACAAATTATTGTATAATTAATATTTCTGTACTTAATACTTAATACTTAAACATGTTTAGCTTTGATAGTTTTATAACTTCTATAACATTTTTAATACAAAGCCAGCTGTACAAATTTTGTTGTCATTTATTGAAATATGAGCATCAGAGAAATTTGGAAATGTTCAATATGCTTAAAAACAAAATAAATTGATGATTACATTGTACTAACTGGTGTACTTTGGTTTCTAAGTATCGTGTACGGACCGACCACGGTAAAGTTAGTTTTATGTTGGATGTTGGACATTTGCGATCCGTGGCTTCAGCGGTGTCCAACATCAAACTAACTTTACCGTGGTATACACAATGCAAAAATGTAGAATAGACCATTGCATAGAACCCGGGTTTCAACCAGGCTGGGCCTTACAATGCAAAAATGCCCATATTTTTATTATGGAAATATGCCACAGTTCTCTGAAAGATATTTTCAGTCAGTCGAGCTTCCAAAACAAGCTGTCAGAGTTTTGTAAAAGTAATTTAGAAATCTATTTGTATTATCTTGAGAACAGAAAACGTAATGCGTTTCATCCCATTCTTCCTACCTGAACTAAGATTTTTCCCATGAAGCTCAAATTCAGAAACTTGATTTAGTCTTGTGAGGCAGTTTGTATCGTCTCATTTAATCTTGGCATCGAAAATACGCTGTAAGCACATTCAGCAACTTAGAATATTCAAAAACGCACACTTGTGACTTCTTCACCCTCGAGCCCCTGCTGCCTTTTTACCAGCACTGGTGGTCCCTTCCCACTTTTCCTTTTTACTGCATCTAGAGCTATTCAATAAAGATGCTTCAGGGAGCTCAGAGGAGCAAGATGGAAAAATAGAGTGAGCATTCAGTTCTGCCTGATTTAGTCCCGGGTTTGTGTGCTTACCCTGATAAAAGAACAGCAAAGAAATCTATGGCTTATTTAAAGGCCGCTGCATGCACGGTCAAAGCCTTTCCCCTGAATTTTATATGCTCATAAGGGAACAGCCCCGGCACTTTAGAAGCAGCGCGGTGCATTGTTAAGCGTGACACAGCATGTTGGGAGTTCTTGTTGATTTGCGAGGCTGGTACAGCTGAGATGAGAGGAAGTGGAGTATACCTGGAGGTGGTGGAGGGCACGTCCTTACAAAAAGGTTACATCTTTCAAGAAGGAGCACTCTTTACTCCCCGACGGTCAATAAAAGTGTTGTTTGGAGCTCTTCTGTGCAGAAGCAGTGCAAGCTGATGATGTCGGAGCATTAATGGACTTCAAGTGTCGTGTTTTGTTGTAGTGAAAAGCAGATTACAAAGGCGGCAGGGGTAACTCATTATTAAAGGTGGAATCTAGCTGTGCTGATGGCCACTCGTTGAAAAAACAGCTTTAGCCAGGGAGTCTCCAAAATGTCTCACAACATTCACAGAGTTTCTTAATTTTCTCACAAGAGTCACAGAAAAAAATCACTTGAACGTTGAACAATTTAAAAAATACCGTAATTTCCAGACTATAAGCCGCTACTTTTTTAACACGCTTTGAAAGCTGTGGCTTATACAATGCTGCGACTGATTTATGGATTTTATTTTTATTGTTATGGGCTAATGAGCTTTTTGCCACCAAAAACATTTAGCTAAAGATGCCCAATACATGTCTCTCTTGGGGGGTTGGGTCCACAATCCCCAATGTGTTTCGAAAAGCTGCTGCGCGATGAACAGCACAAGTTCAAGGGCACAATGCGCAGAAGGAAGATGAAGATAAAGATTGCAGACTTCCTGTTAGGCTACTGTATTTATTTTATTAACCAACCATGTTACAGGCGCTGTTCAGAAAAAAACATTTACTGTAACATTTGTGTATATTACAGGCATATATTTAATTAAAAGTTTAAAAGATCTTTCTGTGTAAGTAGCTCTTTACAATGTGGACACCCACAGCTTATAGACAAGCGTGGCCTCTATATGTACAAATGATTATTATTATTATTAATTTAGTGGGTGCAGCTTACATTTGGGTACGCTCAATAGTCCGGAAATTACGGTAAATGCAACAAAGTTGTGCTCAAAATAGTGTACTTATGAATGTCTCAACCCCTTCTCAATTTAGATTTGTAACACTGGAGTTGTTTTTTCATCACCAGCACAGGAGCGTTCCTCATGACAGAAAACCATCTGAGACCACAGTCCTGAATGTCCAGGTCTAAAAACCACACTATAATTATAATAACTGGAGAAATAGGTGCGCGTGTTGAAAAAGCTAAAACTGAGGCGTTAAAGTCAAAACAATGAGAGCAGATGCTGGAATGAGCAAAACTGACCAAGGTAAAATTCGAATTCCATAGTCCTAAAATAAATAACTGATTTTTTAAATATAGATCATGTGAACTGGAGCACTTCCGGCAGACATAATATTTCAGGAGGAATCACCATGCAAAGTAAAACTGACAGTAATATAACTGTACGAACATAAAATGTTGTGCAATTCAGGGACTTGAGTTGCTTTAAATCAGAGGTGATTCAGTTTGATCTTCAATTGATTTGAATTGAATTGTAAAAACATAAAACGTTGGGAAATTCAGGGATTTGAGTTGCTTTAAATCAAATGTGATTCAGTTTGATCTTCAGTTAAATTGAATTGTAAAAACAAAATGTGAAATTCAGGGACTTGAGTTGCTTTAAATCAGCTGGGATTCAGTTTGATCTTCACCCGAGCAAGCCTTTTCTTTAAAATGAGGCCGTTCAAAGAGCTATCTACAACAGGTAAGATATTAACTATTCCTAACGTTCCCACAAACACCACCTTTTGTTCCATCTCCAAGAATGAGAACTATCTCTTTAACAATAACAGATGCTACAAGGGGGAGGTGGGGGAGAAAAGGAGCACACATTTCCTTCCAGTAAAAATACAGAAGCAGGTTTATATATAGTGACTTGTTGTAAAGTGAACCAGTGATGTATACTGGAGTAAACCTTGCATTTAATTAAGATGCTCACCTCAGCCTGTTTCCCCTCCACTATCTTGGAGCCTGTATAATAATTTCGTATATGCCGTGATATCATCTGCTTAATGTGCTTTTTTTTTTTTTTTTTAAACCATACAGTTAAACCAGGGCGATAAATCTAGCCGTGCTCTCCGTTTAATAGATGTGGGGCCTCGCTGAATAATGTGCGTATTAGATTAGCAGCACTAAAGAAGTGAACCACCGCGGCGAGAGAAATACAGTTTAATCTCTCCCTGTGATTCCCAAAGGAGGAAAACTTCCCTTGGCTATAGGTGGAGTGTGGAGGAGGCGAGCGTTTGTAGAGCGGAGAAAAAAAAAGTCAAAAGATGAAGTGAAAAGTGCCATGACTCAAAGGTGTCTTCTCTTTTAATATCCCAATGAATTATTTCAGACATTCAATGAATCTATTTGCTCCAAGTGCACCAGACTGCTTTCACTCCCCTGTAGGTCAGAAATGGCAGCACGGCGTTACAAAAGCATCGACGTTTGCAGATAAGTCTGCACAGTTAAGACTTGCTTGAGAACCCTAGTTTTTTTTTTCCTTTTCTCCCCTTAAAATACTCCAGTTGCCATATTTCCCGTGTGTGAGGAGCAGTTTGAGGTGACCTCGTTACAGCACAACAAAAAGACAGGGTTAGGAAATGGAGGAATTCCATTTCCACCCTCCTGGCCATTCATCTCCATGTAATAGTAGGAGAGGGTTCATTATTTTACTCTCTCTCTCCCCCGCTCTACTCCACAGTGAATTAGCATGCTCTGCATATCTGCGTTTCAAATGTGTGTATATTTATACCTATGTACAAAAGATAAAAACTATAAGAGAGGATAAAGGAGCACTTAGGTTCAGGTGTTTATGTGAACCGTGTTACATATGAGACTACAGAGCGTTGTTTGTTGGTTAGGGGTTATTGGGGTACATATTGCAGGTTTGTACATGTATTTATTGTGCACAATAACAGATCCTTGAGTGTTTTGTGCTCCTTTGAAAGGCTGTCACAAGTACAGGCCCAGTTTATGGCCGAAGGTGAGTGAATGTTGGACCCCCGAGCAAAAATAAAGCTCAGGCTCAAAGTCATGGCACAGGACGAGCAACATAAAATTTAAGCTACGTATTAAGATTTGGAAAATGACACTTAGCTACTACTACACTGATCTTTAGAAGAATATTTGTAAACCTGAGTCAGTTTTCTGAGAGAGACATCAAGAATAGTGCTGGTTAGAGATACTAGAAATAACTCCCAATGGTAAAAGGTAAATGGACTGCTCTTCATAGCGTCTTTCTATCTAATCAAGACACTCAAAGCGCTTTACACAACAATCTGTGTCCTCCTTTACCCATTCAAACTGCCCTCTACTAGATCTCTACAAAGAATAATCAGAGCTTTATCACATTCATACACCAATGAGACACACATTGGAAGCAACGAGGGGTACAGTGTCTTGGCCAGGGACACATTGGCATGTGACTGCTGGTGGAATCGAACCCCCAACTCTTGCATTGGAGGAAGACTGCTCTAACCACTCAGCCACAGCTAACCCAATAATAACAATACGATTAGCAATGTAGTCATGGCTTGTACCAACAAGAAACAGCAAAAAAGATGGTATACAAGAAGCATTGTTGCTTCGTAGCCAGAACTTCAACTGTGTAGTATTGTATCCTTCAACGCATCCCAAGTAGGCCTGTCACAATTAACAATAAATCACTTAATCATCTTATGAATGAAAATTATCAACCTCCTTTTCATTTATCGGCTTTATCATTTCTTTGTGTCTCTCTGTTTCGCCTGAAGACACCAGATGACTAAAGGCTCAACTCCAGTGCTCTTCACTGACCCCTCCCTTTGTCTTTTCATTTTAAAATCCATTTTAACCCTCCAAAAATCATGTTTATGGATGCTTAAAAGCAGCTAAGTTGAGAAGCTAAGCTACAAGCTAAGCTAACAGGCTGACCTCGGAAAAAAATGTCTTGTTGAATCTCCAAAATTCGGTTGAAACCCGTGCCTTCATGTAAAAAGTTGTTTTTCTCTGCAAAAACAAGCAGAGAAATAGTTTTTTAAAATTTTTTATTTACAGCTTTGTGCGTAAAATGCTATGCTAAAGAGCTCAAACCACACCAAGCGTACGCCATTTTGAGAACTGAAGAAAAGGAAAACGAGACAGCCCATGTCACGTCAAGGGGCCTCCCTCCAATTTTTCTTAAAGAGACACGCTGCTCGCTCCCTCACTATCCATCCTTCGGTTCAAATAGTCTTATACTGCCGTCCAGTGGTCAAAAAAGGTACTACACTCATAATGAATTAACCAACTATTCTTCTTCAATTTGACAATTAATAATTTTTGTCAAATTTCAAACAATATTATCTTTTATCGCAATAATTTCTGAGACAATTAATCGCCCAGCAACATTTGTTATCGTGACAGGCCTACTGCTGACAGCTAACATCTGCGTTCACCTCTCTGAGGTCTGAGTGAAGCTCATGTCCAGTCCGTGAGTGCTGCTGAAGCTCTGAGAGAAATGAGCGCTGCGATTCGCCGTGGGGGTGCAGAGGGCCACGAACAGAGGCTCTGCTGAGAAGGACTGAGGATAGAACCGGAAGCTCCCGCTGACCAGCATGGAGCAGCCGCCGCCGTGTTGCAACCTAAAAGCCTTGGAGGTCTGCATGCAGCACACGAAGCTCCTCTCTGAAAAAAAGAAGAATTTTTAAATGTGATACAAGGACACACACCCCTCCCCCCCCTCCCAGAGAACACGCTAACAGGTGACAACTGACCCCTGACCTCACCTGCAGACAAGTCGTTTCTCATGTCCAGATTTGTCCGAACAACGTCCAGGTCCGAGCGCTCCACCAAGTCGTACAAAGTGTCTCCTTGCAGCACATCCACCTGGAGGAGCAGAAACTTCACGTCAACAACCTGAAGCTCCGGCAGCCTCACCAACCTGATGCACAACACCCACCATGGAGAGCCCGAGATACTCGTGCACGTTTTCGGACACGTAGACCAGCCTGCCCTGCGCCGTGGAGACCAGGAGGAAGCCGTGCAGCGCTTCAAGGAAGGCCTCGTACGGCGCGCAGCAGTCTGATCGGCCCCCGGCCTCCAGCCCTGAAGAATGAAAGAGTTCAAGCTTCATTTGCTGTTCCTGTTTGCTCTCTGCAGGTTTTTGATACAAGTAATAATAATAATAATCATATTTTATTTATAAAGCCCTTTAACACAATCACAGCTGCAACAAAGTGCTGTACACATGAAATCAAGAACATTTAAACACATAAAAATAAAACAGTTGTTAAAGCATTAAATCAATAAAAACAGTGCAGAATAAAATCAGTTTGTGCTAAAAGCCAGTGAGTAAAAATTTGTTTTTTAAAAAGAGTCAAGTCTTCAATAAGTTCTCCCTTAGCAGGACAGCGGCACATCTCAGTAAGGAAATCACCAAGAAGTTGATTTTATTTGTTTATTTATTTATTTATTTATTTATTTATTTATTCTATAATAAAATACAAAACAATTAACAAATATGTAATAAGAAAAAAATATATAAAATGAAAGGTAGCAGATGAAGAAAAATCTTATTATATCTGCCCCTTATTCTCTAAAAAAAAACAATTCTATTTTTCAATTTTATTTCTATAATTCACTTCAGAAAACTCATTTTATGCAGAAACATTCCACACTGGGTGAAATGTTTAGTGTTCATTTCTTTAACGTTTATGGCTTCCATCCATCATGTTCTGCTTGTTCTGATGTCAGGTCTCAGGTGCAGCATCTTGAACAGGGAGGTCCAGACATCTCTCTTCCAGCTCTTCTGGGAGGACTCCAAGGTGTTCCCAGACCAACTGAGAGACGTAGTCTCTCCAGCGTGTCCTGGGTCTTCCCCTGGGGTCTCCTCCCAGTTGGACATGCCCGAAGCACCTCCTTGGGGAGGCACCCAGGGAGCATCCTTACCAGATGCCTGAACCACCTCACCTGGCTCCTCTCGATGTGGAGGAGCAGCAGTTCTACTCCGAGTCTCTCCTGAAAACTGAACTTCTCACCTTATTTCTAAGGGAAAGTCCAGCTACCCTGCGGAGGAAACTCATTTTAACCTCCTGTATCAGTGTCCAGAGGTCATGACCATAGGTGAGGGTAGGAACATTGACCGACCGGTCAACAGGGAGCTTCTCCTTACAGCTCAGCTCCCTCTTCACCACAATGGACCAATACAGAGTCCGCGATATTACAGATGCTCCACCAATCCGTCTGTCAATCTCACGCTCCATTCTTCCCTCACTCGTGAACAAAACCCCGAGACACTTGAACTCCTCCACTTGAGGCAGAACCTCACCCTGGACCCAAAGAGAGCAGTCCACCCTTTTCCAACTGAGGACCACGGCCTCTGGTTTGGAGGAGCTGATCCTCATCCCAGTTTATGACACAGTGAATGAAAACCCCCCAAATTAAATCCCTCAGAAAAATCTGCACGTTAAATAAACCCAGAGGATTGATGAGATGTGGACGGTGGTTCAGGGGCCTCCACGCTCAGACCCATCCAGGACTGGACTCAAGCAGGTCCAGCGCTCCTGTTGAACCTCTCCCTGAACCGGAGACGACGTCACCCGAGCCAAGGACAAACTGGACCGGACTGATGCTCTGGATCAGGGTCTGCAATGTTTACTGATCAAGTAATTATTTTTTTAAATTTTCTGCTGCTAATCATAATTTGTACTTAAAGAACGTGAGGAGCCAGACTTTTATCAGAAACAGGTTTAAGTTCCGTCTTTCCTCTTTTTACTAACTTGCCACACGTTGGTACAAATTCACATTTTGATGCTTTAAAATCTATAATCTCCAACAGATACGCAAAACCACTTCCCACTTTTCCAGCAATCCACCTCAGGTCTGTTAAAAAAAAAACGGGAATTTTCTCGTTGATTTGGAAAACGATCACACCGAGTCATGAAGTTGCACGAGAGCGATCTGATGGACAATCAGTACAGTTTAAATCCACTCCAGTAAAGACTCGAGTCACGTTTAACCAAGTCTGACTTGAAATGATTGAACTGAAGGGAAGCTGCGAACAAACTGCATTTATAACTGAACTATCTGCTCACGCCTGCTAAAAGCTGTTCCCACGAGCAGCACAACCATCGTGTCGTTCCAGATATTACACATACTGGGAGTGGATGACCGCTACAAAGACCACTTCCTGTTGTCAGATTAAATGTAACTCAGGTTTGACGTGTTTTTGTTAAAGTTACCACTTCAGAGCCGCACATGAAGTTTCCAGCCAGTGACGATGTGGGGAACCAAACCACCGGCTGGGTTTTATCAGCCCAGCTGTCCACCCGGGCCTTCTAGCTTCAACTAATTTCTTCAGGGAGCTACAGTAACTGAAAGTCAAGAGCTCAGGTGGCGGACATCCATCAGTTATCGTCATCAAGTTTGTTTTATGTTTTAAAATCTAGTTTTATTTAAAAATGAACCCACTGGTGGGCCAAACTGAGTTCATTCGTGGGCCTGATTTGGCCCCAGGGCCACCAGTTGAATAGCCCTGCTCTAGAGCTCTTCGTGGAGCTTTACGGAGAAGCTTCGTTGGTTTTCCGGCAGGCCTTGGCACCGGCCCACACTAAGGCACCAACACCTGGTTGACGGCCAACCGGCCCGACACGAAGCCTTCAGAGTGTTCAAGATGAGACATGAGACCCAACAGCGCCGACGAGCTGAAGGCCACTTCCAGAACATCTCAGCAGGCCGCCGAGCAGCAGGAGCCCCGACCAAGTACTCGGATATCCTGAAAAACTTCATGACTCTTCATTAAAGCTGTGAGTCAAAATCGTGCAACTTCATGGAAATAAAGGAGTTCGTCTGTTTGTTGTTAAATGACTGAAAATAACGAAGCTTCTGGTTCTAAGTTAACCCGCTGAGATGTTCCTGTGAACGACAGACGGGACGTGAGCTCTGGAAACCTACCCTGGAAGAGGACAGACTTGCGGATGTAGGTGCAGATGGCAGCCATGGAGTGAAGGTAGGACAGGCGCTCCTGGTCCTCCTGGCTGATGGGCAGCAGCGCTCTCATGTTCCTGATCTCACGGTTGATGTGGTCTCTGCGGGCTTTGGAGGCGCCTTTGGTGGATCTGTGAAAGCCCATGGTCGCCGGGGTCAGAGGTGAGAGGAGACCTACTGCCACGCTCGCTCTCCTTTCACGCCCGACGCGTAGAAGGAGAATGACGAACAGGCCCGAGCGGCTCCAGTCCAGGTTTCTATGGAAACGGCGGATGCGGAGCAGAGACGAGGGCTCTCGACACAACAGGTCTGCATGATCAGTGTCTGCGGAGCCATGGAGGGCTGAGGGCTTTATAGCTGCCGGGGCTTCAGCGTGGGCGTCACTCAGAGAGAAAAGGAAAAGAGGCTGGACTTCTGCTCCCCCCACGTCACACCACACAGACAGCACCACATAAAGATCAATGGCAAACACGTTTATTCTGATACTCAGTCATCAACAGCGCTGCTGCGCGTTGTTGTCGCCCGCAACTTCCACCCCACAACCATCACGCTGAAATTAAAATGCTGTTTGGGTTCAACCTTGAATCAAATAAATATTCGAGACGCCTCTCAGCCACTTCCACATCAAAGTTTAGCTCAGTATCTGCATAACTGCCACTAATGTGACGTAATGCAGCCAATGTGGATTAGCTGTGGCAGCCATCTTTTACCAGATTGACTCCAACTGATCAACCGTTGTAAGCATTTATCAAATAAGTCATTTATAAAAGTCTTGTTAAATTCCATCCAGTGGTCCATGGGATATTTTGCTAACAGACAGACAGGTTGGATTTAAGATTTCTTGCTGACATTTTAATTAAATATCTTGAGTAAAGAGTAGCGTTTGTAGTTTGAGTTGTAAATAACTCTCAGCTACCACCACACACAATATTAGCGCAGTACGAGTAAAAACTGGCTGAACTATAGCTATGTGTGTATTTTCTAAAGTCGTCTGACCGTGGCAGCCATCTTGAATTGTGTTTGCTCCAGAAGTTAATCAGTTGCAGAATTACAGCTATTGTTCCCTGAAAGTGTCGTTCTGATCTGTCGAGTGGTTCATGAGATATTTTGCTAACAGACAGTTTACTTTTAAACATCAAAAGTTTGTGAGCGCTCAGAATGTGTGTTGGGGGTCAGTCTCAGCTACTACCACACAAATAATTAGAGGCAGAATTTTAAAACTAAATGCATTATAGCTATTTTTGAGTTTTTAAGCTCAGTGAGCTGTGGCGGCCATCTTGAATCTGGTTGGCTCCAAAGCATAAACAGCTGTAGATGTTTATCCAATGATAATTTCCTGAAAGTTTCATTAATATCCATGACATGGTTTGTGAGATATTTTGCTAACAGACAGAGCGGCCACGTGAGGATGAGGTCACTGGCCTGAACCACCTTAAGAGAACCATATGGGTTTAATCATGAAAAAAGATGGTCTCTAGTTAAACCTCAAGCTTTCATGAGATCTAAATAAATGGGTCAGATCCTGGGACCAGAACTTCAGCTGCTCTGATGCTGCACCTCCTTTTTAAAGCTGCCTCCTCTCCTCCGGAGGAGGCGGAGGAGGAACCTGCATCATGGAGAGTCTCAGAGACGACTGGACCGGAAACTGTCATCTGAGATGGGCTAATGAGCTAAAACTGAGCGTTTAGGCGCTTTATGCAGATCTTTAGCTGATGTTTTAAAAATCTAAACTCATTTTGTGGCATTTTAGAAACAATTATCAGCTTTTCTTCATAATCTCAAATGGATCTGAAAAACTCAGATTAACTAGAAAAATACATAAATTTTTTTTTCTGAGACTACAGCTGAGAGCTGAACAACTGCTGAAATTAGTTATTAAAAAAAAGTTGAAGCTAAAAAAAGAAGCATAACCCAAACTAAAAGCTAATA
>JARVGQ010065161.1:0-12304 GCA_031762355.1 Hypsolebias martinsi | reverse complement strand
TAGTTGAATGATACAAGATATATATGTTGTGCCATTTTATGCAAAGTTCAAATATCATGTCAGTGGACCTTTAAATTGTCAGAATCAAGTGGAGAGAGCAGCTCCTTTGCTGAATTAAGCTGAAAAAAGTTTAAATAAGATCCAAAACTGCAGATTTAGCTGAAAAATATCTAATGAGCATAAAAACTGCTAAATCGTAGCTGAAATTGCAGAAAAAGCAGAAACTAGCAGAACAAATCTGAAAGGAGCACAACAAGCTGAAACTGGCAGACAAAAGTTAATTAGGCTGAAAGTAGCAGAAATGACCACAGAAAACTTCAATTCATCTGAAAACAGCTTAAATTAGCTAAGAAACGCTAAAAAAAAGTAGCTGAAATGGTAAAATAAGCTTCCATTAGCAGAAATAACACATATTTGCCCAATGAGATTGAAAGAAGCAAAAATGAGCATAAAATGTGTAACATATTTGCAAAAAGCTGAAATTAGCAACAAACAGCTGAAAAGTAACCAAAAGAAGCAGAAAGAAGCTGAAATTACAAGGAGGAAATGGAGAGAGCAGATTTTTGTGGAATTAGGCTGAAAAAAGTTGAAATTTGCGCAAAAAAATGTGGAATTAGCTGAAAAAGCTTACATCAGCATAAAACAGCTATACAGTCGCTGAAATAGTAGATAATGCTGAAACTTGCAGAAATCATCTGAAAGGAGCATAACAAGCTAAAATTAGCAGAAAGATGTTAAAAGAAGCACAAAAATGTTGTAGTTAGCGGAAATAATCTGAAAGGAGCACAAAACAGCTTAAAAAAAACCCCAGCTGAAATTAGCTGAAAGTAGCTGAAAAAAAACCCTGATGCATAGCTGGAAAAAGTTTAAATTAGCAGAAGGAAGCTGAAAGAAGCTGAAGCAGAACAAAAGGTGAAGGGAAGGATGGAAAATTAGCTCAGTTAATTTTCAATGAGAAAATGGCAGAAAAAGCTAAATATTTCAAAAAGCTAAAGGTGCACCAATACCAAAAGTCATAGCAGGACTTCCTGAAAGAGCTGAACATTTTGATTTATGATTTGTCGAAATAGCTCGAAAACTGTGGGATTGCGACAAAATGTATGGAAGTAAAGTGGAACACAATTGAAAGCCAAAGAAGAAGAGTAAGAAGAGTGAAAGCTTCATAGTTGCTCCTTTACACTGCAGAACCAACACTGTGCTGATATTTGCTGGATTACGGTAGGTGCATTATCTTGCTTCAGATGTATTTTACCACATGCTTTGCACTACCTGACATGATTCTGTACTTGTCACCTCAGAGTCAAATAAAAAATGTTAGTCTAAGAGGAATGGAAAAGATGATAGTGAGGCAGCTGGCATCTCCTTGGCTGTTTAAAACATAACATGAATTCTCACAAGTCTTGGAAAAAGAATCTGCAAATGGCAAAATCCATTGCAGAGCACTAATATTTCCAAAAAACATTAATATGTCAAGCAACATTTTGGTATGTGTAATAATGTATACTTCTGTGTAGGTCTAACCGGTGGATTGCAAGTAGGATGCCCACAAACGGAAGGCAATGCACAGACACCACATTCAGTGTGACAGAGAGACATATGCACATGAAGCTGGACCATCTGAAAATTGTCACTGCCATCAATTGGAAGCTGATGCCGCATTGGGTAAAGTTATGTATTGCAAAGCCTGGTATGGCACCGGCCACAGTCGGCCTAGCCCCAGTCTTCCCCAGTGCTTGTTTTGTTTGCTTTCAGCAGAGTGCCACCTCATTGTGGGCGAGTTTTGTCATAGCAAGTCCACACTAATCTCAGCTCAGCAATAACTGCATCTCATCTTTTGTCCAGGACACTGGCGCTATCGTTTGTGTTGCCATTTTTCCTAAATAAAAATAGGAGTTCTCTATCACACAGTGGTAAGGAGCAATTGCAGGGAGTATGAATCATCTGTGATGTGACTCTCCCTGGCCAGTAAACCAATAAATGGTCAGCAGTCTGCTGACGTCAAATCTGAAGCACCTGTCCTGCCCGAATGGAACCTCTGGGTTCTAAAAGTCTAGCTGGAACTGAGCCGGATTACCCAATGCCAACATTAAAAACCTGGGGCAGAGCTAGGGTCTAGCAACAGACAGGACCTTACAGTGCAGAAGGGCCATTAGACCCAGTAGCAATAGGCTGGTATAAAAACTTCTAGAAAGACACTTTATTTAAGAAAACTTTGTGAGTACTTTGGTTGTATAAGTTCTCTATCCCATGCAAAACTGGCTTAGACTACGCTGAAACAAGTGGTACACCACTGTCCCCAATCACTTAGGGATTTGAATAGTGAATGATTATAATTTTTGAGATGAGTTTTTCAAGATTTTGAAAGGAATCAGAGCAGGGTCAGAGTGCCAAGCACCCATCCCCACCCCTCCACCCCCAACCCCACCACTTTGGCCATTGCCCATGGCATCATGCACCTGACTTTCCTGGTCCATCCTGCAGGTGGTGGACCTACAGGAAGTCAAACTTATGTTGCTCCTCTGAGCTGAGCCTGACCAGAGCCCATGGGTAGAGACCCAGTCACAAGACGAATCCCCTGCCCCAGGCCTGGCTCCAGGGTGGGGGCCCTGGTAACCCACATCCAGGCAAAGGACATTGAGCTCCTTGTTTTGTTTTGTTCATAAAAGTATTGGGAATCACTCTTTGTCTGGCCTTTCAACTAGGACCAATCTGCATTGGGAGACCCTACCAGGGGTAATTATTGCCCTAGACAGCATAGCTCCAAGGATCATTCAGGTGCACAAACTCCTCTACCACGATAAGGTGGCGATTCAAGGAGGAGCAAATAGACTAGCAAGTACAATTTTCTCAAATGACGGGTGGTTCATTTGGTTATATGGTGATGGTGGTGGCCATTTTGGCTTTTGACATGGTAACCTAACTTATGATAATGATCTTTCTTTTGCATAGATGCAGCCACTTATTAAAGTAGAAGTCGGCATGTAGCTTATTTTTAACCAGTGTTTTTATTTTATTTAGGAAAATGTACTTTTAAGCATTATAAAACCTAAAAAGTATAGAAACATTAAATGTTTCGGATGGCATTTTTATGTACATACATGACAGCAGCCATTTTGGAATTTGACATGGCAACCCATAAGACCCTTTCTTACTCCTAGATGTAGCCACACACCAAAATGGAAGTAGATATCGTACTTATTTCTCAAGTTATCATGCTCACAACATGCATGGATGGACAGTTCCCCACACCCACCGCCCCGCTCCGCAATGGGGCACAAAATAGCCTCAAGGTAATTAAACTTAGGAATTGCAAAGACAAAACGGTCCTCCATCATACCAAGTTTTAGAGAAAGAATTCCTTTTGAAGTTCATCAGCACTTATTTCTGTCCACACTTTAACCCAACCAATCTTAGCTTGAACTACTGTGGCCCCAGCCTTACAAATATTACACATTTAATATGATCCCCAAAACTGATAGTGCTTGGTGCTGCTCTTTGGTCTACATCCCTTGGTAACTTTCAGTCAGGAGTGAGGATGTGAACGTGACAACGTAGAAATGAAAAAGGTGATACTGGTTCTGGCAGTAGTCTGATTTTTTTGTTTGTTTGTTTTACCTCAGCCACAATATATTTGACATTCCCTATGAATACGAGTTTGTAAAATGCTTGCAGGACATTATAAGGGGGAAAAAATCACCTTGAAGTGTTCCGTTTCTGCTGAAATAGTTTGTATATGAGAAGACATATAGCTGAACAAAGAACGTCTATTCACTTTCACCAACTCAAAGAAGAAAAAGGACATCAAAGTCCTTTTAACTTTTTTGAGTGACAGAAGATACATAGGAAATGTACGACAGGAAAAAAGTGTTGAACATCAAGGTTTTTTTTTCTTCTTCACTGTACAAGACAACAGCACAGCTTTAGCTTCTCTTGCAATATAAATAAAACTGGCCTGGATTTACATGATATTTCTTTAAGCTGTAACATTTTTTCTATTGAATTGACAGAACGAAATACCTATCGCTTTGAAGAAACCGTTGTATATGTTGATAACTCTACCCTTGAAGTTGACATCAAACACTTTTTGTAAATAAAAGATAGATATTAGGTATGCAACACATTGTCCAAATCTGCCTTTATCTCAAATGTTACTCCAGTGGATAAAACCATAAACATGGTGGAAGCTGCAAGTGGAGCACATAAAATAGGTCATGATTTTCAAAAATTGTTTGCGCAAAATGTGGTTGGACAACTTGCTGGATACTTAGCGGCAAACACTTAGCATTCATTGATACTGTAATTGAAAGTTTGGTATTCTTCTCTTTCAAATACTGATAGACCTGCTAGTCTACAACAGTCACTGCCCAGTTAAATACTTCTCTAAGCCTAAGATATCCCACAACAATTCACGTATTGCATCTGAACCTAAAGTGTGCTTAGAGTGAGTTCACAAACCTAGAGTTTCAATCAGTAGTCAAGACGTCTTATCTTAATACCAAGGATTTCACAACTTTTCTTGCTCAATATCGCAACTTGAACATAAGTAAAGTAACCAAACTTTTTTTTCATGCAACCTTTATTTAGACAGATTTATCACATTGAGCCTGAGGACTCATTTACAAGAGAGACCTGATTTTAACAAAGAGTGATGACAACAGTGGACAAGTAGGAGGAGATGTGTGAAGGCAGCAGACCAAGAAGTGATTTAAAGATGCAAATGTACCAGTGGGAGAGTCTGCATGAAGTTAATGATGTCCAGTTAACCAGTGAATACAGGGTGCATTGGTGGATATGGTAGTTACAGCCAGTTATGAACCTTGGTGCAACATGATAGGCGTTCATGTAAATAAAGTCACCATAGTCAATGGAGGGAAGAAAAGTCACAGTTACAAGGCGTTTCCTAGCATTCAGTTAAGACAGGATCTATTTCTGATAAAGAAACCCAGTTTAACTTTCAGTTTCCTTACTAGGTTTTCCATGTGAAGCATAAAGGAGAGATGCAAGTCAACCAAGATACCCAAATATTTATAGGAATCAACAAACTCAATAGGGACACCATTTGAGGATAAAATCAGAGGAAGAACTGCTGGGAATGACTTCCTGTTTTAAAAAAAAACATCCCTTTGGTTTTATCAGCATTTAAGACACGTTTGAGACGGAACAAATTTCTGCACTGCTGCAGTGGGACCTTAAAGAGCTGTGCACAAACTAATGTCTGCAAACCACCACATGATGCAAACAATATCATATTCAAGCCTCTGTAGTAAAAATATAGTGAGCAACTGTATCAAATGCAGCACTGAGGTCAATCAGGACCAGCGTAGACACCTGTCCATTGTTAGACATGTAAAGACACGCTCACCTGTTCAGGTAAAGACATAATAAAATAATTTGTTCAAATATGCTTCAAACCTCAATGTCAAATGTACAAAAAAAGACAGTTGATACCATTACATCATCGTTTATTCAACAAAGGCAAAATGGAAAATCGGTGTGTGTAAAAGTAATTCTAGTCTTGCTCCTCCAGCCAGGTGCCACTGATCAAACGTATTCATTAACTGATCATCAGTGTGAAGCAAGAGCCTGTTTTCTTTCTTTCTTTTTTGGCAGTTTGGAGCATAAGTGTGTTAAAATGTCAGAGAAAAGAGACCTTAGAGAAGCAACAGTTGCTGTCCACCAGTCTGGGAAGGCTAAAAGTCTTTACTAACTATTTTTGTGTTAAAAGATCAAACAGTCATGGCTCTCAAACTGTTGTACAAGTACTACCTGTGTGCTCAGAACTGCATCAGCTGTTCACGTCAGATAATAAGCTGAATAGGTCATAAATGTAAAAGGCAGATGAATAGTTTAAGCAAATTATAATTCTGACTTCAAACTGAAACCAGTCAAAAGTAAATATAAAATGTAATGGAGACCATTTCAAGAAACCCTGTGGAAACTGCAGTGAATGATGGTTTACTGCTAGTGGCTGCTGAAACAGGGACTTTGACTCAAGTCATCTTAAATCTGTCTTCAGTTGAGCACACGTCAGGCCTGCAGCGTGATGTGTTCTGTGCAACAACGCCTGGGACCATTACATCTTACACTCCTTTGATCAGGGGCTAAACCATGTGTCGGACATGAATACAGGCGTGTAAGCATGTTCTACTGTTTGACTGTATATTCAGTTCAGGTGTCATACTTGTTATGAAAAGTTGGAGAACCACTGTTCTTGAGGCAGACAGAACCAACCTGCGTCATAATAAATCAGCTCATGATCCCAAACACAGCAGCAAATCTACAAGACGACCAAATAAAATGAACCTCAACCTGGATCCAATGCTGCAGTGGGACCTGCGCACAAACTAATGTCTGCAAAGCACCTCATGATGCAAAGGTGTGGTTTCAGTTTTCCACAATCATGTGAGAGCCCGATCACAGCGTAAATGCTTTGCTTTGAACACTTGCATTTTTAAAGCGTTATAAAAATAAAGCTGAATTAATGTTCTTTTGGTAAATTTGTCTATCCAGCTGTTTAATTTACTGGCTTGACCCCGTTCAGGGTCACAGGGAGCTGGTCCCCATCCCCAGGGGTCACTGGGTGAAAAACGAGGTCCTTACTAAATCCTAATAAGCATTTACAAATCCCAAAGAAATAGAAACTACTGTGTTCATCAGAGTGAACTTCACACCACAGCAGTTTCCTTCCTATTCTACCTTGAGTAGATTTTGTAGGAAAGTGCTGCAAGTTCACACATGCTCCATTCTGGGTGTTTGATTTACTCATAGTGCAGTTATGATCCATGAGCTGGCTGAAAAACTGCTGCTTCAAACCAAAACTAGCAGCAGGTGACAAAAATCTACATGTATTTGTCAGTGAACGTGAAGAGAATTCTTTATAAAACTACTACAATCAGAAGAGAAAGACGACAGATAAGACACACAGGGAGTCTGAGAAGTCCAACATCTTTGCTCTGAGTCTCCATCATGAACTGGTGGACCATGAACTGCCTGACAGCTGGCAAAACAAGTCCAGTCTGTTGATGACAGTGGTCCTGCTCTGGGATCTCAGTCCTGTGGAGCTGAAGTCCCACATGGAAGCTCAGCGTTTTATTCCAGCTCCACCAGTAGATCTCCCTCTCCCACGGTTTCTCCAGGCTTACAGTGGACACTCTTGACCTGGAGGAAAAGGGGACACACAAACACACACACAAAGATTTAAACTTTTACAAGTTAATTATTAATCCTCTGTGGAAAACTTGATAAAGACCTCAGCTTTACTGGGAAAACAATATTCATACATTCTTTCTAGTTTATTGCCTTTTGACCTGGAATTTATATGCATTTTAAAATTTATTATAAGTAATAAATCTACAAAAATACCCCTAATTAATAGAGTTAAATGGGGAACAAAACTGGCATTAAATCATTTTAACAACTGCAGCAAGTCTCTTCAGGCATGTGTTCATGTTCTTGGTCCATCTAGTCTCTGGAGTGCAGCTGGAGTCCAACAAGCTTTAATACAAATGCTTCTCAAGTGGACTGAGGTCTGGACTTTACTGGCCACGTGTGAGGAGTCTCCAGTACGCTGTTTTCGCAAATATCAAATAGTCTGCCTTATTTTTATTCCATTTTTTTGTCTTACCACTCTTCTGTGAAACCTAACTGTTGGTTGTAGTGTTCCTTCCCCCTCAGCAGAAGAGATGAAACCATTAGTCACAGACTCATAAATAAGAAATGACATTTTCCCTCTTGTTACCTTTGCTTGTTTGACAGCCGTTAAACTGTTCTGCATCTTCATGGCTTCAATTACACAGATCTCCTGACCTTCTGCAACCTGCAAGGACAAGAGGGCATCAGTCCAATGGCTTAAGAGTTCACCTGAGATAATCCGACTGAGCATGTCCTGGATGCCTGACAGTCTACAACAACACTACTGTTTTACTCGTCTCTACACTGAAACAGATTTCTGAGCTGGTAATCTTACACAGATTATAGGTTTGCTCTTTTATTTGAGAAAATGTAACAGATAATGTGGGAGTAATTACAGTAGTAATGACTACAGGCTAGTGGGATGTTCTTCATCTAGAAATGTGCTGTAATCGTCGATGTTCGGATATTTTACCGTATCTCCAGGCTTTACAGACACAGCCACAACCGTCCCTGGCATGGGAGAGCGCAGGATGCTGCTGGTGTCCTCTGCAACTTTCTCCGGCATGTAGGAGTTCAACTCTGAAGCCAACTTGGATAGAATTCGAACCTTAAACTACACAAAACAAAAAATAAGAAAAACCTATAGATGTTTAATATTTATACATAAATACACACACCAGTATAAAAATTTGTCCCAGTATATCTGTGATTCAAATTTTGGACATATAAACTAAAGCTAAAGCTGTATTTAAGAGCATTTTGCTTTTGTTTTCCATCTATAATCTTTATTTGTTATTTTTCTCTACCTGCGTATATTTTATACGTCTCGTCTGAAATAAATAAATCAAATGTGTTCATCCACAGGTCCTGTTAAAGACTGCCGCTTTGCTTTCTGTCCACACACAAATGAAGTTTATTGAGATAAAAAAATAAAATAAATGTGTTTTTGGTGTACTATGTGGACTGGAGTCTAATTTGTGCATGTTCACCATCATTAAACTAGAATCGTTTTGAGAAAATATTAAAGCAGACTGCGATCTTTAAAAATGTTAGTGTGGATGTTCTCACCACCTAGTGGTGTGGCATGGACATTTCAGTATTATGAAATTGGAAAAACTGTGTGTTAAAAAAATATCATGATAGCTTTAGTGCCTTAAAAGTAGAAAGAAATAAACAGCCGATACAAAGTTAAAGAGCTGGTACAACGTTTGTCTGTGCTGCTGGTCCAAACTGGTGAAATGAAGTAGAAGTCAACTACGGGTTTCAAACGACCTCTAAAAACCAGTTTCGTTGCTGACAGGAGTTCAGGCATTATCACAATGAGGTACCAGGAAAAATAAAATATTGTCAAATTGATAAATAATATCTTGTGTAATGCATATACCGTATTTGTCGCCGTATAAGTCGCACCTTTCTGCATAAATGTGCAAGTCCTGTGATTTATACAGCGAAGCAACATATTTATGTTTTTTTTCCCCATATTTATAACAATTTTTGGCTGAGATCTGATTGTTTCATTCATTCTGACATAGAAAATATTGAACACTACCATTTTCAGCCACTAGATGGCCCTCGACTAATATGGCATGCCAAGTGTCTCATTAAAGAGGAACTTACACCACTGTGAAAAGATAGCTCCGCCCCAAGACGAGATCCAAAAGCTGCAAAGTGGGTGTGCCGAGAGACACCGCCGGAAGGAGGGGGAGGTGGAATCACAAGACTGAGCTAATAATAAATATACGGCCAACCCGACAATGATGTCGGTCAAATCTCACAATGCTAATGCTACTGCTATGTTGCTATCGCTAATCCAACACCGCCCTCTGCAGGGGAGAGGCTCAGCTTGAACTATTTCTATACTCACGCAGCAGAGGATGTGACGACAGAACATAGATGACACGTCACGAGTGAGAGTCGTTGACCAATATGAAAATTAGGCTGCAGTTACCACAGTTCGACCCATAGGATTAGTGAAAACCCGTTTTTCAACCAAATATTGCTGATTTTAACAAATACCACAAAAACATGAACGTTAACACAGACATAGTACTGTACAACATTTTACACACATTCTAGTGAGTGTATCAGCTAAAAAAAGTTAATTTTGGGTTTAGTTCCTCTTTAAGGTCTATCCAGTCCCTGTATAACCAAAGCAGGAGCTATATCCATATTCTTGGTACAAAGTTGAACTTGTTCTCAGTGAGGGTTGGACTCTGCCCCTTGTCTCTAATCCTGGTTGTGGTCTTAATGTACAGAGTCTTGGGATGCAAAGAAGTCGGGTGTCTCCTTTAGGAACTTCAGGGTCTCATCTCTGCTTTATGCAGATGATGTGGTTTTGTTGGCATCTTCAGGCCTAGATCTTCAGCGTGTACTGGGGAAGTTTGCAGCCAAGTGTGAAGTGGCTAGAACGAGAGTCATTTTCTCTGAGGCCATGGTTCTCGGCTGGAAATGGGCGGAATGCTTCCTCTGGGTCATGGGGGTGGGGGGTGGGGTGAGATTTTGCCTCAGGTGGAAGAGTTCAAATGTCTGGGCGTCTTGTTCACAAGTGATGGTATGGTAAAATGGAGAGGGTGATGGATTCACCGATTGGGGCCTCATCTTCAGTAATGAGGGTGTTGTTTTGGTCAGTCATGGTGAAGAAATAGCCGAGTCAAAATGCAAAGCTCTCAATCTCTCTATGTTCCAACCCTCACCTATAAACATGAGGTTAAGATCAGGACCAAAATAATGAGGTCTCACATACAAGCAGCAGAAATGGGCTACCGCTGCTCCTCCACAACGAAAAGAGTCAGTTGAGGTGGTTTGAGCATCTGATTAGGATGTCTCCTGGACACCTCCCTTTAGAGGTTTTTTTGGGCATGTCCCACTTGTAGGAAACCCCAGGGAAGACCCAGAAGTTGTTGGACAAAGAGATCTTCTCTGGCCTGAGAATGTCTCGGGGTCTCCCACAATGAGCTGGAAAGTACAGCTGGGGAGAGGGATGTTTTGGTTTCTCTCCTGGACTATTGTCTGTGACTAGACTACAGATAAGCGGTAAAAGATGGAGGAGATTTAACTATTTAAAAAAGACTTTAACATGGGCGTCCTGCTCTCATTGATCCCGATTCTTTTAGGGTAAAGGAAAATGTTCACTTAAAGATATTGTAGCTCCTTGAGTATTACTGTCTTTAAAAGTACTTACTGTAATAATTTAAATTGTTTAAAATTAAATTTTTGTATGTTTTATGTAAACTATTCTTAGAGAATTTTAGGTCAAGGTTTATGAAAGTTTTATTGTGTTTTAAGTTTGTGGCTGAGAACATTTTTCCCTCCTACCATGAGAAGATGCTGCTCGGCTCTCTCCCAAAACACTCTTTAATCTCGGACTAGAGGCCGACTCTGATGCCCATAAATCATATTTGTGCAGATAACGAGTGTTTTTGTGAGCTGGGACTGCAGCTGGCTTCAAGCAACGCCCACTGAACTCCACTGAGCTCCACTGAACTGCTAATATTATAAAAGTCAGCATATGGCACTGGTCAAGGTTCCATTCTGGACATTGCATGCATACGTATCTATGTACATAAAACATGTCCTGAATGTAGCCCTTACAAGTAAAAAAGGCAGTTAAAAATCTTCACCTTTTGTGAGTTATGGTTCTTTTGAGTAAACTTTAGTGAACAAGATAATTTTTTTCAGCAAGTAGACTTTCAGATTTTCCAATCAGAAGCTTCTTATTATCGTGTTCATGTTCTCAAAGAGTTGCTGAAAACTTTTGCTGCGTCAGGAAGAGTCTGAGCCCGAGTCTTCAACATCGGTGGAGTCATACTCATCAGCGGACTCAGTTAGGGCAGGGTACGGCCGTGGTTGGTCCAGGTTAACGTAGGTGACATTCAGACTAATGTAGTGTTCTCCCTCCAGGCTCGACAGGATGGTGGAGACCGCCAACACCAGTGTGGCAAAGGTGGGTCTAAGCTCTGGATCAGGGTCCCAGCACTGGAGCATGATGCGATACCTGGGGAAACCCAAACAGAGGGATATGAAGCAATAAATAAGGACATATGCATATAAACTAAAAAACACTTTGCATCAACCATATCTAAATGTCATTCTACTAAAGAATAAACAAACCAGCTTGAATACGTTGAAGCTTGTTTTTGAGCTACATGGAGAGTTAAAAAAAAAAATCACAGAAGCTAGCCAGCAGGTAGCTGGCTATAGAGAAATGGAATAAGAAAGGTCGAGTTGGAGATGTTTTCTCCCAAGAATCCTCATTCTGTGAGCCATATGAGTTTGAGTACTGATTGACTGAATCTTTTTTTCTAATGAAGCTTGCTGTAGTGATCCAACCTCCTCCATAAATCTTGTCCCTGAAAGATTTTCAGAAGGACAGAAACTGTTATCCCATTATTTGAATCCAGGACACAAATTATCTCACAAGAGACTTTTTATTTTTGTCCTAAGTCAAATAATAAGAAGAACAATCTTCTTTTATTTTTATTATCATCATTATTTTCAATATTTTGATAAACAAAGACTCTTATTAAAGTCATTATGAGGACACTTCATTGACACTTTGAATAATTTAAAAAAAGAAACAACAATTTAATTGTGTATCTTTTATTTTAATGGTGTTATTTCATATCACTCTAATGTTGAAGTAATCACTCACTTGAGGTAACTGTGGAAACAG